>PVJC01005864.1:0-57178 GCA_004026665.1 Murina feae | reverse complement strand
GTGGCGGTCCCTGGTATCCTAGGAGTAATTACTCTGACATTCTTTATCATTGTGTGTTAGATATGATATGAAGCAATTATCTAGTTGCTTTTTGGAATATTGATGCTTGGGCTGTCTTTGCACATTATCCTCATCTCATGCTGTGACCCTGCAGGACTTAATTCTGACACCTTGAGGCTCTCGTGGCAGATTGATAAGGCTCGCTGGCTTAATCTTCCCTTTCTTAGGCTGAGACTCTGGTGTTTACTGGTGTTATTAAGGGGAAAAACTGATAACACAAGGTACTGCCATTTTCATTCTCCATTTGCAAAATTTGATTTGTATCTCAAATTCTCTAGTGCCGGTCCCTTCTGTATATATTGGCACAATGGCATTTACAGCTAATTGTAAACTACACTCATAACGAAGGCAGACATTATTGTTTTTCCCTGTAATTACTTGCAATAGTCCCTGTGTTCATAAGAGGCACTTCTAGTAACCCCATTTAATAGTAATCTAAGGAATATGGAATAGGATTTAAGACCACATGCTCAGGTTCGCTCTGTGGGAGGAGTACCTGAGGGTATGGAAATTTCACCCTCCAAGCGGTGGCCTATTTTCTAAAGTGGAAATTGGCATTCTGTCAGTATTTCGCTTTCATCTGAATGGCTATTTCTCAGCTCTTTTATTGGTAGATTTCTTTCATTTTTCTGAGAGCAGATTTTTTTTTTAATTTGGAGCATGCATCAACACACTCACATTTTAAATATTTTACATCACATCCACTTGTTTGTACCATACACACAATAAGCGGCATCTGGCATCTTTCAAAAATGCTGGAGGAGGCCACTTCCAGATGCTGTGTCTGGTTTGTCCTCATTTGCCCCATCTACGAGGTGTGCGGTGAGGTATTGGGTGGTACAGCTAATGGATTTATGGCTTTATGCTACAGCTGCGGCATTGTGGTGACACAATAAACACATCTGTCCATGGGTGTCCTCAGCAATATGGTCATCACTGCCATCTTTATGAAGAGATGTCAGCAGGGCAGTTTGTAATGGCGTCGAGAGCTTGGGTATTTGAAGATGGTCTGCCCTGGTTGATACCTATGATATGACCCCACTATCTTACTTCCCCTCTTGAGCCATTCTTTCATCATTTGGGAAATAAAGGGAACCCTAGTTTTCTTCTTCAACTGATATAAGAAGCAAGTGAGATGTTGGATATAAAGCTCTTAGCACAGAGTCCGTTAAAGTAGGCTGTCGAAGTAAGTGGTACAAAACTCGTTTCTCTATTCTATTCTGACATAATATGAGGCAGTTTCAAAGTCAGTTTCCCAGATTACTGATTTATTTTTCTGTGATATTCATTTACTTTTCCTATCCACTGTGCTCTTAATTATTCTATTATCTGTAGCTAGTATGTCCAGCTGGTTTGTTTTATGACTTATTGTTCTTGCTTATCTCCTACATATTTCCTTGCATTTATTTATTATGTTTATTTTAAACTTAGGTCTATCTTGGCAGTAATTTGACTTCTCCTCTGGTGGTAGTGCACCGTTATTATCTAATTACTTTGGTCCACAAGATCCTATGGAGAAAGCAAAGACGATTTCTTGGCAACACATAGGAAAAACATTAGCATAATGTGGGGGCTGCGCTAGGGCTGCACGGGCTCCTTCTTCCTCATGACTCAGCAGTTTCCTCCCCACTACATGCATCCAGCAAAACACACATACCAGTTCCCACCAGCCTTCAGTCTTCCCCCAAGTGATCACACTGTTTCAATATTAGTGTCTTAGATCTATGCTTTCCTTTTATCTCTCTCGCTCTTTCAGAGTTGAATTTGAGGGAAATATCCAAAAGCTCATGTCCATTTGTCATCTTGTCAGGATCTGGAAACACTGTAATTTCTTCGTCTTTTCCCGTCCCCACAGCCTCCTCCTTTCCCCTTGGTGCTTGGTGGTTGATTCCCTTTTGGAAAGTACACACACACACACACACACACACTATGATAACCCAGGAGCCTAAACAATTGAAAAGAAAAATAAACACATCTCTGACCCAAACAACTGCCACAATGTGCAATTCACAACATAAACAGATTTCTTCCATTTGGTCAAAATGTTGTAAGGCAGCATTCTGCCTCGGAGAGAATCAGACCTTTTGAAAAGTTAAAACTGTGTTAAGCCAGCCACAAGAAGACAAATACTGACTGATGCCCCTTACATAAGAGGCATTGTACCTAGAGTAGTCAAATTCAGAGAGACAGAAAGCAGCATGGCAGTTGCTAGGGGCTGAGGGGAGAGGAAAATGGGGAGTTGTTTAATGGGCACAGCGTTTTAGTTTCGTAAGAAAGATTATGCAGTTCAGAAGATCCCATGCACAGCAATGTGAACATACTTAACACTGAAATATACATTAACGATGCCTGTGTGTATTTTATCACACTTTTTTAAAAAAATGGATCTTGCAATTAGTTGAGGAAATAAATTTAAGAAGCCTCATAAAAATTACAGCACTGTGATACACCTTTTAGAAAGTAATTTAACAGTGTACTAAGAGTTTTAAGAATGTCCATATCCTTTTCAGGTGTGTACTAAGGAAATAATCAGAAATAAGTTCAGGGAATTGCTTGTGTGTTTGCTGAAGCATTATTGATGATACATAAAATGCCAAGTTTAATCTAAAAATTTAATATGAGGACTAGTTAAATTAATGTTGGTCTGATCATAGGAAGGAAAATGTAGCCATTAAAAAATAGTTTTGAAATATGTTTAACAATGTGAGGAGTGTTGAAATTATGTTATATGAAAAAGTAGGATATGTAACTGTAAGTTTAATCTGATTCCAATTCTTTAAAAAAATGCATATATACAATTGAAATAAAACTGAGAAGAAATATACTAAAACATGAAGTGATCATCTGTATGTGGGTGGGTTATCTGAGATGTGTGTGAAAGTGTCTTCTGAAGTATAACTTGAGGCCTAACCCAGGCAGTGCTTATAAGTTACTCAGAAGGGAAGACTTGAACTTTTCCAACATAATAATCCATTTTAATAGTAATATAAATACTTAGCATGCAGTAAGCATTTTTTTTGTGCTATCTACATGTGCTACCTTAGTAAGTATTTCCAACCATCCTGTGAGGTAGGTACTGTTACTAGTCTAATTTCTCAATGTGGAAAATAAACCCAGAGCAGTCTTATAGCTAGAAAGCTGAGGAGCCGTAATGCACGGACCCAGAACTCCCTGACATTAACCCCTACTATTTAACCAGCTGAAACATTCTGAATGAAGGAGAACGAGAAACGCTGGTTATGATGGCTTAGATATTTTTGTCATCCTGTTTGGTTGTGGCAGGGGCAGTTCTGCAGCTGTCTAGCAGGTGAGACCCTAGAACCAGCCTCCTCAGGGATAGCAGGGCTGAGCAAATACCTCAACAGAGAGTGTTCTAAAGTTTCTGTTTTGCAGCCTCCACTGGGGACAGTGAGCAGTGAGGTAACGAGAAAGATCATTCAGTGTGCTAGCTGGCTAAAGTCATGGGACTTGGTAGTCTCCTGGATAATGTACGCAGGTGTCCATGATCATTCCTTAGAAGCATCTGGACTCACTAATTACGATGGACTTGGTCCGTCTTTATACCACACACTATAGGAAATCCAGAATGCTCTGAGAGCTCATTTACATTATAAGTGTCCTTGAAAGTCATGATTGGCAATGACTCTCTTAGCCCTTCAGGCTCCCTCCCCCCAGTGATTTGCAGTGCACTTTCAAGGAAGAGCTTTTAAGTGTTTGGTTTATTATATGTCATCTGATGAAAGAGCCCATGCATTACCCTGGAGAAATTATGAGACTAGAGCACTCCTGCCTGTTAGAAATGTCAAGAACACAAACCCTTTTCTAGGTTAAACACCCATAAGCCCTTTGAGAACCCCAACATTGGCTTGAGTTCCTAGACTCAGTGCAAACTCCAAATATGAGTTTTCTCTTCACAGCTGTGTGCATTTCCCCAGAATAATGGGGTGTTAAAGTGTCATTCTTTCTTATCACTTTGGACTATGGCATAAGACAATGATGCTACTACATTCCATGGAGCTCACTCTGCAAAGAGTTCAAACAGGAAGTCTTTGATCCCTTAAAGAACTCTCAAACCTCTTCTCCACACATTTAGTCTAAAAGCCTTGGGAAAGTCATTCTTGTTTTGGGGAGAGGAGGGTTGTTTTGAAAACAAACGTTTTGTAGATGTGATATCCCTTGGATTCAAGGAAGAGAGGTGGGGGAAGTGTTTGCCTCTCACATCAAGCCTGGTGAGAAAAGCTCTAAAAGGAGTGAGTATTCCAAAAATTTCAAAAGTATTTATTTGCAGTTAGGGAATATGTTGGCCTGATTTGTGAACCCTTCTTTAATAATGTAGGAGGTTAGAAATGTTTTAGCATAGCTTGTCAGTAGAGCAAAGAGAACGTCATTGCTCTATTAGGATTAGGTATCTTGGGGGTCAAAGAATATGAGTGGCACACATGGACCAGGAATTGGAAAATGTTGGTCTGATTTCTTGGCAAACACATAGGAGAAACATTAGCATAATTTCTTTTTAGATTATTTCCAGTGATACTGCTCAGAAGCATTAAAAGGCCTCAGCAAAGCTCTGAAGATACTAGCAGATTGCTTGGTCAATTGGTGGAGTAAGTGATGCACCAGAGGAAACACATCATCTGTAAAAAGTACCACAAGTAGGAGGTGTCTGATGAAAATGTAGGATCATGAAGTTTTTGAAGAACCCACAAAAGTGATCCATAAAAAGTTAACTTTAATATTAGCTGAGCCCAAGAGAAAAATAAAGTCATTTTTCTTGTCTCTCTGACCTCTCCTCTCTTTGACTCAGAAGGCATCAGAAACTGAAGTTAGCAAGAGAAGAGAGGAAGAGTCAGAGGAAAAGGCTGACCATACACCATTTCCCAACTCCCTCCTATGACAAGCACCAGCTGGCAAAGGGAGAGGTTCAAGTTCCAGTCACATTTGAAGTTTTGATTATTATATAGGAATCAACATTCTAGAGTTCAGAAAACCATACTGGTTCTGATGACCTAAAGTATTTTTAAGGCATTTTATTTCCTAGCATGTTCAGTAAAAACATGGAATGCACAGAACTTCTTTAAGGATGAGGGAGAACAGCCTTATCTCTATAAACAATTTTTTCTTCAGGGGAGATGGGAAACAAAAAGTTAAGTTGCTCTGTGTTTCATCCCATAAGATGTATTTGCTCATTGTTGAGGCCTGGCTAATACCATCCTGCCCAACACTCCCGCTGTCAATTCAGAGCTTCTTGGTGTGGCAGCTGCTCTGAAGTGTGGTGACAGTAATATCTGGAAAGTGAGATCCCACTTTTAAAGAGCAATTAGTTACCTGAGGCATACATTTTGCCAAGTGGACAAGCAGAAGAGTATGTATGGGTCAGGTCATAGCATCAGCATGAAAAATCAATTCAAAGTGAGTCTTCTTCCTATCACTATAGGACTAGATAAAATATTTTCCAGGCTAACCAAAATGAAGGTTTAAAGTTAACATTTTTTTTTAACTAGGGTTGCCAGATCAATTCTCTTATCAAATAAAAATAAGGAGACTCTACATTTTGACATAAGCATGTCCTAAGTATTACATGAGATGGATCCAGACTAAATAATTTTTTTTATTATTTATCTGAAATTCATATTTAACTGGGTATTCTGTATTTTAAGTGGCAACTTCCAGTGGATCCTTTCCTCTGTTCCTGCATAGTCACATTACATTTAGGTCATAACCTGTTTTAAAAATATGTTTTTATTGATTTTATTTTTAGAGAGAGAGGAAGGGACAGGGGAAGAGAAATATTGACTATAGAGAAACCTCAATCAGCTGCCTCCTACATTAAGGTGACCAGATTTAAAGCGGTACACCATTGATGGGTGTGTGTGTGTGTGGGGGGGGGGGGTTCTTTCTTTTTTTAAAAAATTATTTCTTAAAATATTACAAAGAGTAATCAGGACTTTTTTAAAACGCCGCGGGACGCGGGACAAATTGTTAAAAAGCAGGACGTCTGGTCACCTTATCCGACATGACCCCTTCTGGGGATCAAGCTGTAACCCAGGCATAGGTCTTAACATTTAAAAAAAATGCCCAGTGATGGAGCTGTTATTGGAGAATTGTGCGGGTGGAGTTTCTCTGTTGCTTGTGGAAGTGGGTTTCTTAGGATATCCTGAGAGAAAGAATTTTCTAAGACTTCCATGGGAGAATGAGTGGTTTTTATTTGTGTGAAATCATATTTTTAGGTTTCTAAAGTCCCATTTCCCTTAAACCAGCCCTTGAAAATGTGCAGCTGGGGATTCAGCCGAGCTACAAGCAAAGCCAGTGTCCAGAGTTTCTGTTCCAAGGTGAAGCTGGGACTTGTGTAGCATCAGGCTAGTCACAGCCCATCAGACCATTTTGTGAGGGGTCCACAAGGCCCATAGGTGAGTGCAGAATATGAGAGCACACCCCATCCAATCAGAGTCCCAGGAGAGCAAGAGGGCCAAGAGCGGGAACTCCCTTTGTTTAGGAGCTTATGTATCTCAGATTTTGAGCCCTTGCAGTGGCCACGCCTCTTCTGACCAATGTCCTGCTCCCATGGATGACTCACAGGCAAGCATTCTCTCTACCTCATTTAGATTTTACTGAGCGTGTGTTTATTCTTTCTTTGTTCAGTCCCTTCCCCTAGGATTTGTGGGGAACAGACCTGCAGAGTGTTAAGCTACAGCTTTTTGGCACAAATACCATGCCTACCTTATCTGGCCTTCCCATTGTTCCTGTCCTATAAATTAATTAATAACTGGGTTGATTTTAGTGGCATCAGAGCCACAGAGCAGTATATCTGTGGTGATCCTAGTCTTCAAATCGAAGTTTGGCACACATGGTCTGCGAACTGGTCTGTCCACTATAAAGAAAAGTTTAAATTGTTTAAAATGAAATTATCCTCAAATATTCTGGCCTGTGCTCACTTTTTACCCCAGCCCCTGACGGGGAGCAGATTTAAAAGTGAAAGAACTATTGATGCATCACTTTTCTGCCCAGCCAGGAAACTTCTTCAGCAGCGTGATCTCGGGCAAGTCACTTACCCTTTCCGAGTACTCTGCCTTGCCCCCCACCAATTGGGAATGTCAGAGAATTGCAATGAAAACCAAATAAGCCAATAAAAGCAAATTGACATGCAGCCTCATGAAAGCTCTTACAATTGCTACTACACTTGGCAGCAGTGTAGGAAGCAGTGCGTCTAAATTTAAAAATTTCTCTGTTGGCATTCTTTTTACACAGAAAAAAAAGTACATGAAAATTACTTTTTTGAAAGGAACATGCAATTCCAGAGGAATGACTCCCTCATGACCTCAAGCAGAGCCAGGGCTATTGGAACCACAACAGATCCAAGAATTCTGGTTAGCCAATGCGGACGACGCCTTCCCCGCTGGGGGTCTTCCCAGAACCCCCTCTCCGCAGTTAGACCTTTCATTGGCTCTGCTCTCTCCTTGGCTGCCAACGCTGGGTGATGCTCACAAACTGAGAAATGGCAGATGAGGAGAAGCTGCACGCAGACCTCCATATGTGACCTTCGAGGCCGCCTCCTTCCCAGGGCAAGGAAGCTGTGCTGGTGTCTAATGACAATTAACCCTAAGGACTTGGACTTCGTGCTCCTCAGGCCAGGGAAGGCTGGGCCACTGGAGCTAAGGCAGCTTGTCTCCCTAGGTGACCTTTTCCTTGTGCGCCAGACTCCCGAGTTTATTTTCACCGGCTTCAGCACTCATTCCACATTTGCTTCTTCCAAGTTTCCTTTCGATTCATTAATTTTTGCTGTGGCTTTCATTGTTCCAGCTAGCAAGTCACAAGGAAAGCACATTTGACATTAATTTTGCCTTGCTCATTATCAGTTCTTTTTTTAGTCATTTTCTCTGATCTTCATCACAAAATGCAAGAAAACAAAATCCATAGTTGCATTCCCCCCCCCCTTCTTCTTTTTCTAGCTCTTTTAATGGCAAAGGAGCAAGGGACTTCCCAGAGTGCTTTAGGAAGTCTAAGCTAATGACAGAATAGTTGTGATGTCCAATACACTGAAAAATGTCTTACAGAAAAACCTTTAGCTGAGAGCCTGGGGAGGGAGGTAAAGGCATTTTTTAAAAAATCAGAAGCTCAGAGGACACAAATGGAGCTTGATGAGCTCTTGAGAGGAATGCCACAGGCTAATGCGAGCAATCAGCAGGTTTGTGGAAAAGATGCTGATATCTGCAGAAAAAAACGCAGTGACAGAGGAGAGTCTACTGATAAACACAGGAGCTCAAAAACACCATTGCTGGAAAAACCTTGACACTCCGACCATCTTTTATGGAACACGCAGAAGGGAAATTCAGGGCCCAGTTTTTGTGTCTGACTATTCTCCCTGCAATCCATTCATTCATTTGAAGGGTTGTTTCAGGACTCCTGTAGTTCTGCTTCACCACACAGTCAGGCAGCTCCCACTAATATAAATATTTAAACCACACAATGATAGAAGCTAGAAGAAACATACATTGATAACTTTTAAAAATTGAATCAGGAATTAAGTGATGAAGGTAACTCAATGCATGATGTCCAGTGGTTCTCAGCCTTCCTAATGCCGTCACTCTTTCATTCGGTTCCTCATGTTATGGTGACACCCCCAACCATAAAATTATTTTCGTTGCTACTTCGTAACTGTAATTTTGATACGGTTGTGGATCATAATGTAAATATCTGATATGCAGGATGTATTTAGGCGAGCCCTATTCGTTACATTGGGTAGAACACTCTCATTAATAGCACCCTGAGTCTCACTGACTTTGCAATTGCCAGCCCCACATCGTTGGGAAAGGAGCTGGCCACTGGGCTGTCCAGGTCGTGCAGCACGCATCTTTTCACACTTCACCGGAGCTCTTCTGTGAGTATTTCTTGAAAAGCCAGTGTTTCTGTCCTTTCCTTCTGCAGAAAACACAAGCAGTATAAAGCATCTCCACTTAATTTTGTGCATCCATTCACCCATTCCATATGGCACACGCTCTGTCAATAAACCTTAGTTGAAATGAGCAAAATAAGTATGTAAAGATATATAAACATACTCTGTTCTTATGGATATGATAATTAAAGGTACAATTCAATAGTTGTCTCCTGAATTTTAACATCACCCTATCCCTGGGGGACAGTTCTTGAAAGCATGGTATCCAGTGATAAGTATCACTTTACTATCAGTTGATTGATTGGCTTTAAGCCCTCCAGGGAGCAATAACAAAGCAACAAATTTTCCGACCCTCAAACACAGCTCATTCATTCTTTTCATTACATTAAAGCACAGTGGACAGTGTAAATTTGCTCACAGTTGAAGCTGAACAGTTTGGGTTCTTCAGTCATCCCAGAATCACTAAAGATAATCCAATAAAAACAGGGATGCACTGCTCCATCCTGATTTAAGAATGTAGAGCCCACTTTTCCTCAGTGCTGGGATTGCTGGAGGGCAGACAGCTGCCTCTCATAGCCCTTGTGGGCACTGCCTCAGCTGATGAGAACCCAAGTTCATGCCCCTATTCTGCCTGGTTGGGCCATATCCAGAGACTGACAACCTGGGGGAACAAAACTCACATTCTGAACACTCATTCTAGTTTAAGATACCTTACCACCCCCAGCTGTCTGTGGCCTCTGTCCAATTTTACTTCCCTCCCTTCCCACGTATGGAGATTGATTCCCAAGAGCCTCTTTCTTCATGCATGCAATTTTATTTAAGGATCAGTTTCATAGGGAACCAAAATTGTGACAGTTACTTTATTTTGTTTTAAATTATTGGGTTAACACATAGAGACCTAGTGAGATTTCCTTATTAGCCCACAACCTATAAAGAATATACTAAATAATACCCTTCTCCAGCAAATTATCATGCAACAATTTTATAGTTTCATCTAGAAAGCCCAAATTTCTTCAGGTTGATTAGTAGAAAATGAGTTTGATAAGAAAAGAGGGGTCTAGGATAAAAATGCCTGAGCAATGAGGGCAGAGGTGAGAAGGGTAGGAAAGTAGATGTACGCATCAACTATTTGCTTCCAATCCCCAATTATTATTGGGATCTCTGCCATTTTACTTCCTACAATAGAAAGAGGTCTCTATTAATGGCCAACCTTTGGAAGTTGTGATAGATTATTCTACATAAAATATGTCCTAGAAAATTTTGCCAATGCCATATTTTTAAATCTATTCTGGAAAAAAATCTATTCTGTCCCTTGAATGTGTTTCAGTCTAAAAATTACACTAGTGTGGATGTGTGAGGAGAGAGGCTTTATTTATGATACTTCTTTCAGAGCCAATAGCCACTTCTAACTGAAACTCAATACAAATATGACTAAATCAAATACTGTGAATATTATACGGAGAGCTGTCTTGCTTAAACTGAAACACTCATTGATTTTTCTTTGATTCATATCTAAAATTAAAAAAATAAGATCTAGCGGGGGGGGAATCAACAAAGCCATCCTCTATTAATTGCAGTCTGAGTGGATGGAATAAGACTTGACCAGCAAAGGTGGTTAAATACTTCATAAAAGTTGCAGAAATTCTGAGGTTCTCCAGATTTTACTGGTTATGCCAACTAGTTTATTGATGTATCTTATACATAAAAGGAAAATAGAAGAGAATTTCACCAAGTTTCCCAATCAACTGACAGCATCATTGTAGCAGTAAACGTGACTCAAAATAAGTGTTCAACCTGCCCATCCTTTAGAGGACATTGAAGAAAGTTCGTTTATGAATGTTTTCCTAGAAACACAGACAGTCTTTACTCTTTTTTTTAAGTTTATTCAATGACATCTGTTCTTGGAGCTGTACTTTGCAATACTTCCCCACTGTCTAAAGTCAGTTTTCATACTCTATTCCTTTTTATTCTCCAGCCTTGGGTATAACTCTTAACTCCAGTAGAGTTCAGAAGTAGACAACAGCCTTTTGTGATGCCCTGCTTATAGGCCAGCTTCTCCTCATCCTACCACTTTTACTAAATTAGCAGGAAGTGGCACACCAGGTCCACTGTAGAGGTACACTTACCACATGGGCTTCTATTTAGGTCTGAGAATGGACAGAAAATGGCCCAAAACAGAGTATTTCTCAGAATATTGGAGTCCACAGTATCCATGTACAGCAGTAAGAATTGATCAAAATGGGCTTACTTGGTTCCTTTTCTTTGTTTCTCCTTCTTTCTCCCTCCTTTTCTCCCATCTTTTCTCTGCCTAGTTTTTAACCCCGGACATGCAACAAAATTACCAACTGAGTTTTTAGTTGCCTTCTTTTTAATGCATGAGCTCAAGCACTGAGACAGTTTCTGGGAATAGACGTTGAATAGCTTTGTTTGTAAAAAGCACCACAGGAATTCTGTAGCATGTCCATGTTTTAAGCATAGATTTCCCCACCCAGAGGGAAAGTACCAATGGACACGAGGACAGAATAGGGCATGCCGAGTTGTAGGCTTCACCACCATTTTTCACCCATCTCTGCTGTAATGCCACAGAATGCCCATGCCACCTCTGTCATTATCAATCTTTCTAAAGTGTCTCAGTGTTCTGAGGGAAGCAAATATATGGCCTGAGATGTGAAAGTATTCTTGGTCAAACACTTTTTTTTAAATTCTTCACTCCTCTGGGTTTTTTTCCAGAGTAACAGAAGTCTTTACAGTTAGAACAGGGCAAAGTATTTATTGTAGTGACACTGATAACTAATTAAAACTAGTTAGCTTACATTTATATATCTCTGTTAAAAATCTCAAAAATGATGATGAAATAATTTCACAATACAGTATCTACTCTTGCTCTTTAGCAATTTGTATTAATTTTTAAATAATAACACTTTTGGAAGTAGAACTATAAACAGATGCACTGTAGGTGGAGTTGTATTAGCAAAAGGTCTTTATTTTATTCTCAGATGTCCCTTTATGTGATTTCTTTTTGATCCTTTAAAACTAAAAAGCAAATGTTGAGTGATTTTCCCCTACACTAATATGTCCTTTCAGAACCTTACTAGTTCCCTGAAATATTTTCATTTCCTTCTTTTCTCATCTACTTGCAAGACAGCGTACATGTAGTGCATGACCTGCACTCTTTCATTGCTTTTCTATTAGGAGAAAAGGTGCCTGGGTGAAAGTCATGAGTCCTTTCATCTTTGGGCATTCTTGACTCTGCTGTCTTGGGGCATCACTCTGTCTTATAGATATGTTTCATGTTTTCCCACAAGGCCAAAGAAAGATGCAAAGAGAGTATTGATTCTCTTTCTTCTGTAGGGCATAGACTATATCAGATGACCTCAGTTAGAAAAACAGGGTGTGTGTATGTGTGTGTGTGTTTCTCAATCCTGATGTTTCCTTGGGAGTAAATAAACATTAGATATTCCCAGAAAGCAAAATCAATTAGAATAAATAAAATGAAATACCAATTATTTCCTAGCTCATAACAAGAATATCTATGTTAATAAAAGGGTAAATATGGTAATTAGACTGAACATCTTCTGGACGTCCTTCTGGGCAAAGCCATAGTGGTGGGGGCTGAGGGCAGAGGTGGTTAGGGGCGATTAGGGCTGACAGGGGAGAACAGTTAGGGAGCAATCAGGCCAGCAGGGGAGAGTAGTTAGGAGTGATCAGGCCAGCGGAGGAGCAGTTAGGAGGCTATCAGGCTGGCAAGCAGAGGTGGTTAGGGGTGATCAGGCAGGCAAGTGAGCAGTTAGGAGCCAGCAGTCCCGGATTGTGAGAGGGATGTCCAACAGCCAGTCGGACATCCCCCAAGGGGTCCTGGATTGGAAAGGGTGCAGACCTGGCTGAGGGACCCCACTCCCATGAACAAATTTCATGCACTGGGCCTCTAGTAGCATTATAAAAGCTCACATAAGATTTATACTTTTGTATATACCAATTTAGAAAAGTATGGTGATCATTTAGTTTTAATTTAAAAGCCATTCTTACACTGACTTTTATATTTTAGACATATAAGTGTCTTAGTCTCTATCTAATTACATAGATACTGTTGTCTAGAGCTTCCTGATACTCACCTCCCATCATGTCTACTAAAAATATTTCCCATTTCTTAGAACAGGTCATACCTTTTTATATATCACTTAAGGGTTCTTGTTTTCATGTTTCTTTTATTAAGCTTATTGGGATGACATTGGTTAATAATATCCCATTGGTTTCAAGTGTATATTTCTATGATACATGATCAGCATATTGTGTTGTATGCCCACCACCTGTTTCTTAATCACAAGTAAATTACAATGCTTTCTAGTATCTCTTCTTGGAGTCTCCACTGACATGTCAGTTCAAAGTGAACAGATTATCTTTCTTAATTTTTCACTGTAAATATGCATCAACTTGTCCTGTCTCCCCATCTCTAATTTAAAAGTATTTGTTTGGATTTTTATAATCTTTTATGTGTTATATTGTGATTTTTTCTTACTTTGTTTCTGTGTCTTTAGCTTTATACCAAGATCTATTCTCCAACAGTATAAGCCATCTTAAAAATGCAAACATTCCATGATAATTTTTCACTGAAAATTCTTTACTTTCTCACTGTTGACACTTTAGCAGGGCACATAAGGGTCAGGATGACTACATCCTTGACTTCTCTAGGCTAATCTCTGATTTAGACTCTATACTTTTGATTTCTCACACACATCGGGCTTTTCCTGCCTCCATTCCTATTTTATGTGTGATATACTATTTTTATCCATTCAAATGATTAGTTTTTATCCACCTTTTAGAACTCAAAAAAACTTCAGCATTCCCGAGGCCCTGAGTTTCTTTCTCCACTGACTTCTCAAGTCCTCCTAAATATTTATCTAAGTGGTGCTTGCCACTTAAATTCATATATGTCTTGGGACTCATCCCACTAGGTTTTGAACTTTTTGCCAACACAGCAATGACCACTTCCTCCTAGTACCCTCAGCATTGAGTCACAAGTATGAGTCAATTAAAACTTCTTGAATGCATGAGCCAAAGGAACCTTACAGATTAACTAGTAATATTACTTCATTTCAAAAATTAAAAACTGAGGCACAGGAAACTGACGGAACATGCCAAATGCTAAAGGTTAATTTTATAACTGAGGGGAAACTAGGACTCATATATCCCCATTGGCTTCTGACACATTTTGAGTTGTATAATTTAGCCTATCTATGAGAAACATTGCTATAAGTTGACTATTTGATTTTTCCTAATTACCTACACTTGGGAACATTCCAATAATTCTGGCTGCCAACACCAGCTTCCCTCTGGCATCCAGGACCTGGGCTTCCCTTACAGCCCCGGCTTGATCTGTAAGGTCGTCTGGAAGGATATGCAGTCTAATTAGTATATTATGCTTTTATTATTATAGATATGATACATTTCTTTGCATGGCATTATAAATGTGTTTGCTTATTAAATTCAATACTTAGAGACTGACTCAAAGAAATACCACATGAATGGAAAAATATGTAATATGGTATTTTGGCATTACTTGGCAACGGTTTGGTCCATCTTAAGTCAGCCATGTGCTTTTCCATCACAAGTTAATAAGAGAGGAAGAAAACTAGGAATCCTTAGCTTCATATACTTCTTCCCAGATATGATGTGTTTTGACCTTGTAGATATGCAGTGTATAAAGTTGTGTTTTGGTTCTATTATATGTGCATTATTGTTCCTCATTCAAACCTGTTATAATCTTGTTGTCCCTTTATGATTACTTCCTATTTCTTCTTCCTCATTTACTCCTGTGATTGATTAGGATATTCTTCAACTGTGTACTTCCTCCCGGACATCTCAACGAGAAGAGTGCATTTCCTTGCACATCAATCTTGTGCTTGGCCTTGACACATAATCTGGCCAATGGACTATTAGGAGATATAATGCGAACAGAAGCTTGAAATGGCTTGACAGTTGAGTCCTGCTATTGTCCTGGAATGATGTTTCTCTGGATAGCTGTTATCATTCTTGCCCTTAGTCCCAGAAAACGCACATGTGGAAAAAACCTGGGGCCAATCTGCATTAAAGAGCCATATCTCCGTGGACCCAGAACTTGAAGCAGTTTCCCAGAGAAGTTCCACCTTGATGAACCAGCCGCCAGGCATGAGTAAATGGTCATTATTTATTAAGCCACTGACTTTGGGGTGGTTTGTTATACAGAAATAGATGACTGATACAACTCCTCCCCCTTGAATATCAAATTTAAAAGTCTTAAACCTTTTGCATATTTGACCCCAGTTTTCTCTTCCTGGTCCTTACCTCCTTCCCTTTCTCTGTTGCCCTAGGCTTTTAGAAATCCTATTTGATGCTAGATACCTTTTACTTGTATTCATTTGCATTGACTTTCTTATTTCCCCTTTACTTGGTTTGCTACTTCTTCCTGAAATATTTTTACATTTTATTTCATTTTTTGCCATTTTCTTCTACTGCTTACTGAGTTCTTTACCTTCTTGCTTCTATTCCTTTTGGGTCTACTGACCATCTATGCTCTTCCTTTTTGTTTCTTCTTATGCCCAGTCCTTGTGTGCTGGAAGCCAATTCCAGTTTGTCATAATTTCAAGAGTTTCATCAAAAGGTTGATGGAACTTGGGGACTCAACGAAGTTGAGTCACACATGTAGTCAACTGTTGGGAATGGCTGAGGGCATTTTTCCAAACCTGAAAAAGGATGGTTGCTTGGCTGCCAGACAGCTAAGGGGCATCTTAATCTACATGTTATTGCCTCCTACTGGCCAAACACCTGAACTGCCATAGGCTAATTCCCCCATTATGACAATGCTTGTGTATACCCTTTGAAGTGTATATCTCTACCTTGCCTCAGGACAAGTTGTGTTAATAAAAAGCATGGGGTGCTGAGAGAGGAGACCTGAGACCTTAGAACTTAGATCTTCATTTCCTTTAAGCTAAGCTCCTCTGATTCCCAAAATTATGCTTCATCTCTGGACTCCTATTTAATCTATGCACAGCCTTCTCCAGATTTCCTGAATGCTTCTAGATGCTGGGACAAGAGCATCAGCACTTGTGGGATAATGGGCCAACTCCATTCTGTTCTTCTTTCACCCACTTTGTTCCTCCAGAAGGAGAAAGGAATATTAACATAGTCTGAAATCCTCTCTTGATAATTCCACTTGGCTTTTGGTCCACCCATCCCCAGCTGCATAGATGGAACTCATTAATATCATTCCCTCCAGGATGCTTTGTCTTTGAAGAGTGGGAAAAAGAAGAAGAGGAGGAGGTGGTATGTGCAAAACGAGGGAAGGAAGACCATGAGAGCTTGTTAATGTTATCTTTGTTTTCTGAAACAAGATTTGGAGAAAACATGGTATATAAGGTACATCTATTGCATCAAACTGAGAAATAAGCTTCTTATTTGTCTTGCAAAATTCTGAAAAGATGTATGTTTTCTGTCTATTAGCTCACAGCATTATTGAAGATGTATTTGACTAAACTGGAACAAAATATCAGCCTAAGATTCCCAGAGGCCACTCAACATAGCCATCCATATGCTTCTCTGAGTTAATACAGAGAATTTAGTACCGTATTTTCCAGCATATAAGACGACCTTTTAACCCAGGAAAATCTTCTCAAAAGTCAGGGTCGTCTTATACACCAGGTGTCATCTTATAGGGCAGGTGCTGAAACTTCCGAGCCAGACTGGAAAATCTGCAGTGGCTGCATACGGTGGGGGGAGCTCAAATACGGTCGCACTACATTCATTTCAACGAAGCTGGATGGAGACCACAAGTGTCTCTGGTTGGCTCCTTTTTTTTGTGCTGTATACAGTCTTTGTCAGAACTTTTTAACCCAGGAAAATCTTTCTCAAGAGTTGGGGGTCGTCTTATACGCCCAGTCGTCTTATATGCCAGAAAATATGGTATCTAAATTGTCCCTAGGAATCCTCCTAGAATCATGCTGTTAAGTGAAAAGGAGGACAGCTGGTCCATGCCACCACTTGAAAGCTCTCAGGGATGCCCTAGGAATGTGTGATGGCTTAATCGCACAACTTTATGGAATCCTTGGTCTAAACCCTTCCTTAAAAGATCAGCAGAGGCTAGATTTTTCAGTATAGATTACAAAATTGCACTCAAACAAATGTATACAGTGGGTACTGAGTTCATATCAGCCCTTTCAGGAGATTTAGATTGACCACTAGATATTCAGTCCACAATCAGAAAGGTCCAAAAGGTGCTATTGTTAGCATAGGTAGTTAAATTTTAATAAAAGAGAATGGAACAAAAGTGGATAAACTTAATTAGGTTGAAAGCTACAGTTTCACAAACTCAAAGGCTAACATGGGCCAAATAAATAAGGCTTAAGTTTATGTGGGCCTCAAAAAACCAAAAGCTTCACTTTCCATAGAAACATAGGTTTATTGGATAGAGACATGCTGAATACAAAGGGCTGAAATAAGTAAGTAAATTGTTAACATAAAATAATAAACCATTTTAATAAAAATTAATATTTTTCTTGAACAATAACTTACCAGACACTGAATAACTGCACAAATTAATAAACCTAATGCAAATAAACCTATTTTTCTTATTCTCTGAAAGCAAAATCTTTCCTATTTCACACACCAAACAAGTCAGTATAAGACTAATGGCATGGCGATCGGCCGCTAAAATATTCCCTGCTAGTATTAGTTGGAGAGAAGTGGTGTGCCTGCCCATAAGGCACGTAAGGGAAATGAATGCAACATGATCATAGTAATCAGTCATTAGCAAACATTGTAGTTTGTTATTAATAATTATGCATAACAGGATATTGCAAAAATTAAGTTATGAAAATTTTATTAAAATGTTTCTTACATATTGTTATATTGGCTAGGCCTCCAAAATGTTCATTGTGGGCCGCATTTGGCCCATGGGCCTAGAGTTTGATATGCTTGCCCCAGGAGACAGCTGCATTGCTCTGCCTAGAGATTAATACCCCTTCTCATCACCCCCCTCACTGGTGTAGGACCAACTTCCAATCTCCTTACGGTATGACTGGCTATCAACCAGGAATACTGAGAGAGTTAAAACTAATGGGGAATTCCGCTGCTGAGCACATGCCCAATAGAAGCCAAGATGTTGCAGCGGGAGGTGCTTCTACTTTGAGGCATGTGCCCTAAGAGTCAATATTGGGGAATATAATAGGGAGGAGTCTTATCTGGGAAAAGGATCAGATTGTTAGGGGGAGGGCTCAGCACAGGTCCAGGAAGGATTGGGAAAGAGATTGGTTGGTTTGAAAGCCAGATATAATATAATCAAAGCTTAGCAAAGGCTTCTTTCGGTAACACACTTTTGTTTATGTGCTTGTCACAGGCTTCCTCTCAGTATGAACCATGTGGGCCTAGCAGCAAGGCAGTCCCAAGCATGGGTGCCAGGGTTGACTCCAAGTATGGGCCTGGGTGTGGCAGTTCAGTGCCAGCTGGAACATGGCCGGAACAGAGACTAAGTTAGCCGGAAGGGGACAGAGACTGACCTGGACTAAGCTTTGGCATGGATTAAATTGATGGCACAAAATTTCTGGATTCAGGTCCTTTTTCTGGGCTTGATCAAAACAAGGCTGGACTTTTCCCACAGTGGACAGAGCTGAACCACCTGGCTGTGGATGAGACACAGTCTCTGGGGTCCTGGGGACAGTCCTTGATGTTTGCTCCAGCTTCAAAAAACCTTCCCACTGCACCTCAGCCTCCTGAACCTGGGCCCCTGAAATGCTTTCTCCTGGCACTGCAAGAACCCCATTTTCACCAGCAACACTATTACTTTCCTCTATAGCATTTAATCCATGTAATTTTTTACAGATCCCTAGTTAATGAGTTTCATGGAATATTGCCATGTGGAATATTTCTTCTTCTGTCTCCTTTTTTTTCTAGCACCCCGGAGACTGCCTGAAACATAGAATAAGCACTCTTGTTATAAAATTGTGTTAAGAGTTTTTCTTAACATAATCTACTTGCTAGCTCTGAGCCCGAATATTAAGTGGGAAGATTGAACATAAGTTTCCTGGGCAACCTCGGTTTTAGATGTCCATCCGCTTTTTCTGCAGTCATTGCCAGTTTATTCCTTCCCCTAAGTGGGAACACCATCTTAGTTTCCTAGGGGCTGCCCTAACAAATCACCATAAGTCAGGAGACTTAAAAGAACAGAAATGTTGTATCTCACAATTCAAGAGGCCAAAAGTCTAAGATCAAGCTGTCCTCAGGGTTAGTTTCTTTCACAACTCTCCTAGCTTCTCTTGGCTGCTGGCAGTCCTTGACATTTCTGGACTTGTGACTGAATAACTCCAAATTCTGTCTTTGACTTGACATAGCCTTCTCTGCCTGTTTCTTCTCCTCTTTTGTCTAACAAAGACATTTGTTGTGGAATATAAGGCCAACCCATGTATTCCAAGATGACCTCATCTGGTATCCTTAATTTAATGACATTTGAAAAGAATGTGTTTGCTATTTGTTTGTTTGTTTTTCCCAATATGGTCACATTTAAAGATTCCATATGGGCATATCTTATTTTTTAAATATGTTTTTATTTATTTTTAAGAGAGAGAGGGAGAGAGAGAGATAGAAACATGAATGATGAGATAGAATCATTGATTGGCTGCCTCCCCTACTGGGATCAAGCCCATAACTGAGGCATGTGCCCTGTGCCCTGACCAGGAATTGAACTGGGACCTCTGGATTCATGGGTCAACGCTCAACCACTGAGCCACAATGGCTGGCTGGGCATATATTTTAAGTGGGCCACCATTCAACCTACTTCAGATACCTTGTGGGTAGACCTCTTTGTCTTTAGCCATCAACAGTTCTCTGAATTTACCACATGCTTTGGGTTTGGAGGTAACCAGAAATACTTCCTCAGCTATACTTCAGTGCAGTCTCCATCCTTTGAACTTTATTTGCAATGAAATGTCACTAGACCAGCAAATATGGTTGCCTTTATAACCTGGCCTTAGCTACATGTCACAGGCAGAAGAGAAACAGGACACTCTGCAATTTCAGAGCAATGCAGAGTTGAGAATTTCACTGGCTCCACCTGACTCTCTTTCTTTTTTCTCTTTTAACCAGAAAAAAAGTTTTCTATCCTCAGCAAGTCATGACCATGCTGGCCCTTGGATTTCCTAATACCCGTGGATAGTGCTTCCGATGTTGCAGTTCTAATAGACTCCTCTCAGTCTGTACACATAAGAACACACTGGCCATTGTTGATAGCCTGCTCCGTGCCAGACACTGCACTTATAATTTGCATTTTATTTAATCCTCATAACAGACCTTTAAGGTAGATATTGATATTTTGTGTTATGGATGAGTTGGCTGAATATCAAAGAAGTTACACAATATAAAGCTGTCCAAAGGTAACATAGCTAGTCGATGCCAGAGTCAGGACTGGAATCTTGCTCTCTGATCTTGTCCAGACGTTTTTCATGACTCTTCCATGCAATATTATGTAGTCACTTATTAGCTTGGCATATATGCTCTAATCGTTTTTTATACCTATGGTTTTCTCAGCAAGATTTTTAATAGGGGTCCTGAGCACTTGCCAAGCACCTACTGGGTGCTCTGTCTGTCTGTTACTCCAAGTTGATGTGCATGAAAGACCACACAGTTATCTCGGTAGGGCAGCCACTGGCCCCAGCCCAAGGGATTAAGATTCCAGCCAGCATCCCTCCACACTCTACTGTCATTAATTCCATCTGATTCTGATCACTCCTTCATGCTGTGGCACCTCATCCCTAGGCACTTACATACTAAGGTTGTGCTGTATTCATTTGCTCTTGTTGAAATATTGCTTTGTAATGGCCTCTAAACAATTTCTTTTCTGCATCTATTGTAGGGAGAGTGTTAAATCTGGTAGTTTAAGCATTTGCTCAACCCTATTTATAAGGCCCTGAGCAATTCCTAGAGTTAAGCACACTGTAGGGATTATGCATTGTACCTGAACATGCATTATTTTGTGTGTGTTTCTGTGTAGTGAGCACTGCCAGACACAGACTGTGGCTTTTTCCCTTTTATTTATTCCCTATCTGTCTACTCTTGCCTCTTTGGAATTCATCACTTTCTCTCCCCAAAACACACAAGTGGCCATACTTCCCACAATGAAATAACTTCACGGTGACTAACTGGCTGAGTATATTCCCCTACAGTTTTCGAGAAAGAATCAGATGATTGTAAGAATTGGGACACAGCACATTATGGATCCCATTGCTACTTTAGTAAATAAAACCCATTTCTTTAATTCCAAGAAGAGTCAGTCTTGTTCCAAATACTAGAGTACAACAAACTGTTATCGCAAGATTCTGCCATGCTGGCTTAGGATCCTTGTCTCTTGGCTGTTGCCCAAATCTGAATATTATCTTGTCCCCAAGATTTTACTTCTGGCCTGGTTCACAAAATGCTCTAATCTAGATTATCTGCCTCTGTTGTGTTGTCTCTTCTGGGAGATAATGGGCCCTGATGCTGTTCCCCTGCCTCACTTTGCATAATGCACTTCACAATATCTCTGTCTTTTCCTATGAAGGCCTGCAAAAGCATGGGTGATTGATTAAGCCCCAGACTCTACTAGAAATATCTTTTGCAATGAAGCTCTTTCAGAAGTAACATTTAAAAGAAAAATCATGTATTCTTAGGACATGTAGCAAAATAAATGAGACTGCAGGCTCGCACGTTCTACAGGAGGATGCTCTGCTGCTGGAGCTTCAGCTATTCATCAAGGGCTGTGGAATTAGAGTCATGGAAGTTCTAATATCAGAGGAGAAGACGAATAGGAATGATGGCTCTGTTGTTTTCTCGTAGTCAGTTTTAAAATGTTCTATAGAATTTGCCTCTAGACAAAAAGGAGTGGAGGGAGGGAGGGAGAGAGAGAGAGAGAGAGAGAGAGAGAGAGAGAGAGAGAGAAGAAAAAAGAAAAATGTAGAATTTTTTTTTAAACATGGCAGGTTTCTGGCTCTAGAAAATTAATAAAATGAGACAGACAGATAAACAGGCTGCCTAACAAGGAGACTCACATGGGCAGCAAGATGGAACTCCAGTATGTTCTGTTACACACAACCAGGTGGAGTGTGATTTCCATTTCTAACCTGAGTACAATAGCCCAATGATAGTCATTTAATAAGTGAATTGGAGGAATCATTTTCCCTGTGGCAAAACAGGAAAAATATCCAGTGTCATCTTCAGAAAGCTATCAAATGAAAACGAATATTTTCTGGAAATTAAGCTGCACCTACTTTATTAGTGTGACAGTGCCCTGGCCAGTTGACTATATTAAAATGACAGACACGCTGACCCAGTTGAACTTTCTGTGTTTGTAGGCAGGCAGAAATTAATGGCTTTAAAGTTTAGCATCTGCTCGGATCTTTTCAGATTCATTAAAAATTATGAACGACTTTGCGTGTTATGACAGCGTGCTCTCTCCTCATTTGGGTCCTATGTTGGCATACCAGCATGCAGCATTATGTTTTGGTTTGTCTGCCTAATAGTAAAGAAGCACTCTTCTTTTATACTTTATTTGGTACCTGTCTCTCCTGCCTTTAAAAAGATAGACAGGCCCTAGCCAGTTTGGCTCAGTGACTAGAGCATTGGCCTGCGGACCAAAGGGTCCTGGGTTTGGCTCTGGTCAGTCAAAGGCATGTACTTTAGTTGCAGGCTCCTCCCTGGCCCAGGCCCTTGTTGGGGCTCTTGCAGGAGGCAATCAATCAATGTGTTCCTCTGACATTGATATTTCTCTCTGCCTTTCCCTCTCTCTTCCACTCTCCCTAAAATTAATAAAAAACCAATGGAAAAATATTTTCAGGTGAGGATTAACAACAAAATAAAATAGATAAAATAAAATATTACATTGGGAGATGTAACAGAATGATTAAAAAATAAACTTCCTTTTTACCTCCCTATATACACTTGAATTTAAGTAACAAGGGTTTTTTGTTTATTATATTCGGTATTTTTTCTTTGTATCAACCACCATGTTTAAAGCTTTAAGATATTATTTCATTTAAGCTTCACAATAACCCTGAAAGGTATTCACAATGACCCACTCTACTGATGACAAGATGGATGTTTCTGGAAGTTAGTCTGGCATAAGGTCAGATAGCTGGGATCCAAATCCTACTTTGAGGTCTTTGATTTCACCCACTATAAGGCTGCTTTTCACACAGTGGAGATTGCCTCTTTGCAACCCAGTTGAGAAGGATATAAAATAATGGAGTCTGACCATTTACTTTAAAATGATTAAGGCTAGGCCTGACAGGTTTGGCTCAGTGGATAGAGTGTTGGCCTGAGGACTGAAGGGTCCCAGGTTCGATTCCGGTCGAGGGCATGTACCTTGGTTGCGGGCACATCCCCAGTAGGAGGTGTGCAGGAGGCAGCTGGTCGATGTTTCTCTCTCATCGATATTTCTAACTCTCTATCCCTCTCCCTTCCTCTCTGTAAAAAAATCAATAAAATATTTTTTTAAATAAATAAAATAAAATGATTAAGGCTAGCTGAACACAGAAGCAGACAGACTGATGGTCCAAATGATGTTGCTCTGTGTATAGATTTCTGGCCTGCTGTCATTCTTTGTAGAGCTAGTCAGTGTGTGACTAAATCTTAGACAGCAGTGGTGAGCGAGGCTGGGAAGAAGTTGTCCTCATTATAAAAGCCTCTAGGACTGCAGAGAAAAGCCAGGCCATTAGGTACACATTGTTGCTCTTTAGTTGCCCATAGGAAAGCCCGAGTTTAAGTCCAGCTCACTCCTGCTGTGTGACCTTGAGGAAGCCACTTTCATTATTTCCAGGTTCTGATAGATGAAAACTAAACAAAATAAATGTTGTTACCTAGAGTAACGTGACAAACTAAAAGAAGGCATTCAGTGAATGGTGGATTTCGAAGACTCTGATTTTGTTTCCCATTACTGGCTTATTCCTTCACTCCTGTGGGTGAAAATAAGTATTACTCTTTCTTTGTTAATTGTATCCCATACCCAGTGCCCCCAGCTACTCCTATAGCTCACTGAATTTCCAATTTTTTTCCACATTTGAAAATCTCTGAAATTGCAATTCATTTAATAATTGGAATAAGGGAAAACATGCCAGCTGCCCAGGTGGTATCACCTGTGAATTAACACATTGGGACATGTGTTCAAGGTGTCTGTTCATCTGATTGTCAACACAAGTGAGCTATTTGAATTGGCAACACCATATATGATTGAATTTTAAGTTAAATTGGGATAACTATCACTAAATATACATTATGCAACATTGAAACAAAAAAGTATTGTGCATATCCAACATGGTTTGCAGGTGCCTGGCAATGCAATTTAAGGCATAAATGGCCAAGTTATTAGAATATATCAAACAATGGCAAAGCTGGAAGAGTTTGATGTATCTTAACGAACAAACCAGCACTTGGGGCCTCCTTATTCTGATTAGATGCAGCATGATTGTTGTTAACATTTTATTAAGTTTCCAAGATCTTTGCCAAACTGATATGCCCATGTCTTAATGCAAGAGGGGAAAAATGTAAAATTTAAAATTTCTTGCCATATAATTCCTACTTCTATATTTAAAAATAAACTTGTACATCTTTCTGTTGGGTTTTTTTAAGCACATTCTCTAGGTTGTTTTGTTTTTTTTTCTTTTGCTGAAATTATTCTGATCCCTTCATGTGGTGTGCCGGTTATGGGGAGTATCATCAAAACATGCCTTTGCTACTTACCTTTCCATCATCTCCAAAGTGCAGCCAACAGGAAGGCCCTATAATTCTAAGGAGACAACTGTCCCAAATCTACATCCAGGTCTACTCACAAACAAGAATGCCTGTCCCATCAGTATATTAAATTCCAGTCCAGTATGAACATTCTTCTTATTTTTAATTTTTTATTGATTTTAGAGAGGTAGGGAGAGGGAGAGATAGAAACATCAATGATGAAAGAGAACCATTGATTTGCTGCCTCCTGAATGCCCCACACTAGGGAACAAGGCCACAACCCAGGCATGTGCCCTGCCTGGGAATCAAACTGTGACCTTCCGGCTCATAGGTCAATGCTCAACCACTGAGCAATGCCGGCTAGGCTGGAACAGATTTGTTTGTTTGTTTGTTTTTTATTTTTGTTTTTGTTTTTTGTTTTTATGAAAGAGTCTAAGAACTCATCCTCTAACCTGAGGAGATCGCCCATCTCTTCCTCTAAATAAAAACAGAAATTTCTGGCACACTGTTGACTTAAGACATGAAAAAGAAAATTTGAGAGAGAGAGATAAGTGAAGGCAAAAATCATTTTCAGGTTTCTAAGGAGCCAAGTGATGAGATGGAAACACCTAGTTGTTCAGGAAAAATCCAGAGTAGCCACAAGGCTAAAGGAATACAGCCAGCACACCAGGATCCTCTTGATACTGTCAGATGGGTGGAGAGATGGACTCTGGCAGGAAGGCACCAGTGGAGATTTCCAAAAGTCATCCATGAGAGAGCCAGCGCTGGATGCAGCCAGCCCAAGAGACCAGACCAGTGAAATATCAGCAGAAGAGGTCAGCAAAGAAGGGGCCACAGCCCAGCCACCACACCCACTGCATTTCAGGGCTTGCATCAAGCTCAAGAAATGGGCTACTCTTTCTCATCTCCACTTCGAAGCCCTCCTATGCTTAAATCAACCCTCCATCCATCCCTTCCTACCAGGTGACCCATGCATAAGCTCTCGAGGAAATTACAAGTGGCACTCAGAGAGGAAGGCAAGGAAATGCCTGTGAGAAGCGTAAGGAAGCCCTAGGATGGAAATTTTAAACTGCGGTATAGAACTACGATAATATCTTAATTTAAGTGAAACTCCCCAAAGAGAGACTGTTTTTAAGTCAGAAATGGCAGAAAGAGATTATCTACTAAAGGGGAATATAAGTGTCAGCTCTACACAGACCATGGGCCCAAGAGCAAAGATGGTGTCAGCTGTAAGTGAAAGGCGCCCTCATTTGTACCCCTCTGGTGGCTGTAGTAAGTGTCCCACTAAGTAAGCTCCCCATTCTTTATGACAAAGTAGGAATCAAAGAAGTCGCTTTACATTCGGGCTGAAACCTACTCTTGGACATGTGCCTAGAAGCTCATTGCTGTTAACCTGTGCCCTTGTTCTTCGCCTTCAGCAAACTCCTTGCTCTGACAACCTCCCCAAATGTGACTGTACTGGCTGCCTGCCACACCCCCAGATGCTGCTTTGATTTGTTCCTGCCCTGTGAATTGCCTGGCTCTCACTTAATTCTATCCCTGACTCAATCTCCTTTCTTGCCTCTACACAAACTTCTCTGCTATCCCTGAAGCTAGTAACATTTCTTTTCAGGCTCTAATTGGAAGCAATAGATCCACATGGTATTCTGGGCTCTGTCACCAAAGATCCTGAAATTCTTTGCCTCCTGTCATTTGCAGTAGCCCATTTTGATGGAACCTCTAATGTTACACATGGCTACTAGAGTTGAGTATCCATATGGGCTTTAAATTTATAAACCTACTAGGGGCCCGGTGCACAAAAATTTGTGCACTTAGGGGGTCCCTCAGCCCAGCCTGTGCCCTCTCGCAGTCCGGGACCCCTCAGGGGATGTCCACCTGTTGGCGTGCCTGGCCAGCCTAGGTGAGGGGCTGATGGCTGTTTGTAGGCTGACCAAGTCCCCAGTGGGGACCCTCACCCTGTTGGGGTGTGGTAAGCATGGATGATGGGCTGAAGGCTGTTTTCAGGCTGCCCACAGCCCGTTCAGGGTTTGAGTCCCTACTGGAGTGCCTGGGCAGCCTGGGTGAGGGACTGAGAGCCATTTTCAGGCTTTCAGACTGCCCACAGCTCCCATTGACCCAAGGTCCCAGCAAGGCTGGCTGGAATCAGGTTTCTGGGGTTTATGTATCTTCTATAATTGAGACACTGTTGCTTTGAGCTGAGGCCTAGGCAGATAAGGAAGCCTCCTGTTTGTTTCAGCTCTGTGGCTTCTATAACTGAAACATTGTTACTGTGAGCAAAGACTCTGCCAGCCTAGGCAGGCAGTTGCAATGGAAGCTTGCTGTTTACTCTAGCTCCATGGCTGCCAGCCGCCATCTTGGCTGGGTTAATTTGCATACAACTGCTCTGATTGGCTTGTGGGCATGGCTTGGCTGGTGGGTGTGGCTTAGGCATCCCATAGAGATGGTTAATTTGCATATTACTCTTTTATTAGATTAGATTCTTCCTGGCTGTTAATGCTGTTTCTTCTATTCAGCCTGGGTATTTCCAACCTCCAATGCACATTGTGAGTATCTGTGTCCCCAGCCGTGCTAAAATGGAGACTTCTCAGGGATATCTTGCAGGATAATTCCTGCTGGGCTGGTTTTCATTCCAGGTTATCAGACTTTGTGGTTATATTCTGGTCATTTTTCTACTAGCAGTTGTTTTATCTATTAATTTCTACTGGCATATGCTCAAGCTCAGTTGGGCTGTGAGATTGTAAGAGAAGATGAGGGACAGGATAGGCATGAATAGACAAGACAGAAGAATGAAAGCTAGTTTGGTTTGGATCTAAAAAATGTAGTTTAACTTTTCTCAGGATAACCAAGGAGTGGTTATAACCAATGACTGATAGCTGAAAATGATGCCTCATTTTTCCAAGTTGTTACAAAAAAAAGTAACAATTTATATGAAATGATAACTATGAATGTACTTATGAGTATAACTGAATAGTTTTTAAGATTACAAGGAGTACAGATGCCACATATTTGTGGCAGGAGAATCCCATCTTATTCATCATTCATTCATTCTACAAATAGTCCATGTGTGAACTCTGTTCCAAGCACTCAGGTTACAGAGGCAGGAGACATGGTGTTTGGTCTCACATTGGGAAAGAGAATAGCTCATTCATTGCAGGAGTTTAGTGCAATGGAGGATATCTATTCTGGTTGTGTTGGGGTGAAGACATTCAGGGAAGGCTTTCTAGAAGTGGTGCTACCTGGACTGAATATTGAAGGATAGAGACAGGAGTTTCAGAAACAAAGGACAAATGATGAAGGCTTGAAAAACAAGCAGCATGTATTGTCTACATAGGCATGGAAGAGAGAGTGAATGAAAAGCGAGACAGAAAAGGTAGATGGGGATAAGATCAAGTAGCTTTTTAAAAAAGTCTTAAAAATTAAGATGGTTTCTCTGATATCTCTAGAGAGCCATCAATAATCTTAAGCTGGGAGATGCTCAAACAAATTTTCATTCCTGACTTTGAGGTAAATATAGGGAGTCTACCAGGAGGCTGATGTGGCTATTTAGGATGGAGGTGATGACGGGCTGAATTAAAGCAGTACTTCTGGGAAGAAAGGGATATTAAGAGATATAATGACTGCAAGGAGATGGAGTATAAGGAAGAGCAGAAGGCTTAGGAGAAGGACCCTTTCCTGGTTTGATAAGCTAGGTGAGTTGAATACATACTATCCACTGAGTTAGGAAAGAATCAAAGAATTTGGGATGGAAGAAAATGAGGTGGTTTTGTTGTTGTTTGGTTGGTTTTTGCTCACTGAGTTTGTGTTTAGGCTCAGAGCCTGGAGACATCAAAGAAGAGAAGACCATTTTGTATCTGGAGCTCAAGAGAGAACCACCCAGGCTGAATGTTGAGATCAGTTGAGTAAAAAGAGAAAAAAGGACCAAAAACAACATCTTGTTACTTGACTTAAATGGAATCTACCTCTGAGAGTAGATAAATTTGCCTAATGCTGTGTTAGGTACAAAGAAGACACCTGTGCAATGACCATTTGCTTTTATTAATATTTATATTAATTTGTTGAGGATGGAGAAATGATTTAATCTTTCTTAAGATTTATTTCTGAATTTAGATGTGGTATGTAAATATATTGCCAGAGACTCTCTCTGGAGGTACCACACCATTTATGAGGTGTCCCTGGCATCACCCACCAAAGGAGGACAAAGACTATTAAGAGCATCAAACTGCTTTTGATAACATCATTTTCAGTTTGTTGATATTTTTATAGTGAGGACAAACTGAGAAAAATTGAGGCAGTATTATAAGTAGTAGAAATAGTATCTGAAAATGAACAGAAAAGAAGCAAATTCATTTTTCAAAATTCTGGGAACATGTCCTTCAGGCCTGGAATGGTTGCCATCAGCTTGACTTTAGAGGTCACACAAAAATGCTGCCACTCTCAAGGGATAACTGACTGCCATGGATGGGGACATTCTGGGTTACAAGCAGGACATGGGATACCGGGGATATCAGCATGTTAATGCTATTCCAGAAATCACAAAGGATGCTTGGGTGAACTTCTAGACTGCTTTTACATTATTCTGCTTGGAGTAGAATATTTTATCTGGTTGCTCTTTGCTCTCATTGATTCATGGTCACCTGTTCATTAGAAGTCTGTTTCAATGTATTTTCCCCACATGTTTGGAACAATCCAGGCTTTGCATCTTGACTTCAAATAAAGTAAGATTCCTAAGAGTTCACACACATGGGCAACAATGTGGCAATTGCATGGGGGGCGCGGAAGAGGGTGTAGAGGAGAAAATTGGTGATGAAAAATAATAAATAAAATATATAATAAAAATAAATATAATAAAATAAAAAGATTACTGAGTTCAAACTTGCCATGACTACTGGACATGGTTGGCATTTTTTTTTATTCTGACAGGCTGCAAGGAGCCTCAGGGTACACTCAATCTTCCAGGGCACTTTGCCCAGGCTATGCAGAGTGCAAGAATGAGCTTTTTAACCTCTACATGTATTAAAAACTATTTGAAAATATAGAAACTTATTTTAAACAGTTTGAAAATGGGCTGTTGCAGAAAATCTATAAAATAAATTCACAATTTATTCCTCTATAGAAATAACATTGGAGCTAGCAACTTATTGAAAATTGGAAAAGAATAATTTGCCTCTGGAGAGGATGTTATAAATGCAAGTTCTCTCCTTTTCATGTTCCAATTATCCTTAGGATTTGGCTCTAAAGTACTGTTTTTTATTCAATACTACACATCCACATCTCAGCTTACTTCTGCCATCTAAGGAGATGGAGAACCTCTGGTTACTTAAAGAAAAGGAGAAAAGGGAAAATATTGCCAAGGAGAGTCACATGCCACACCATGCCACTCAGATTATACTTTTAATGGATGGATGTTAGTTTAGGCTCCTCAAATCTGTCTGGACAATGTGGGCTTTCGTTGTATTTTATAGGTGATTCCCCGAGAATTCATGACATTTAAGAAAGATTTGTTCAAAACCAGACCAAAACTATGTTTGGATTTGGGATGTAAAAATAGACATTTTTTTTTACAGTGATTGTGCTTTGGTTCCTACAGTAAGAAGGGCTGTGTTTACTTCTTTGGCTTTGTTTGTGGTTCCCCAGGAGAGATTTCAGTCAAAGATTCATGTGTAAGTACTTGCCTTGGGCAGCAAAAGAAAGGGAGGGCAGAAGCGGCATCCATGCCACAGTGGCCTCCAGTAGCAGGAGAGAGCCCTCAGCCATGCACAGGTGCTGGCAGTTGTGATTCAGGTGGGTGTGCACTGAAGTGGGAAGGTCAAGGAGATATAGACTTGGCATCAATAGTGTCCGCTTTGAATGGAGCAGTTGTTTCATTCTGAAAATTCATAAAAACATGTTCTTTCATGCTTTGAGTTTGGCTAATGGTGCATAACATCATTCTTTTGATGAAACAATTCCAGCTTGGATGTTGTCATTATTGAAAAACAAGCTTTCTCCAAATAAGTATAAGGAGGTATTCTGCAGGGAGAGCAAGCTCTTAAATGGAGAATTTTTGTTTGATTGATTTTTCATAAAATTGTGATGGCATTTTGTTAATTCTTAAGCAATATTTTATTTTAATTTTGGTATCAAATGTCATCAGAGAGAAAATTTTAGAGCTATGCATAATCCAAAGACCAATGAGTGAAACCAATCATATGGTAGTAAGAAGAGAACTGTGTGGGTGTGTGCATGCACTTGTGTTTTAATATAAATTTCCTCTATGAAAGGAAAATAGTATTTAATAATTGCTAAATAACTAGAATGCAAACAAATATAAACTGTTTTCAAAAATCCAGTTTGTTGTTGCTAAGTTTCCTATATGATAGGCATATATAACTGTGATAAAAACGTATTCACCATAACACTTGTGTCCTATATACACAGTGTTGATAAATACTTGCTGAATGAATACATGAATGATTGAAATTTGCTTTCTGACAATGCCTTTTCTGGGGTTCAGGCCATTGTTAGTGAGAAAGATAATGACTGAGGAGAAATTTATAAAGTAAGGAGAGGATAAGGAACTAAGAATTAATTTATTTTAAGAGGTATAGATACATTTATCTGAACCAGGCCATATGCTAGAAGCTAGGTGCACAGATGGAGAGAAGATAGAGGATTTGCTATTAGCAAGCTTCTTGCCTTGTAAGATCACAATCTCAGAAGTCTTGCTTACCTCGGTTTAGTAAGTCATATGCCTGTCATCTATCTAATTATTTATTTAATCTATATGAATACATAGGTAGAGATAAACATACATGGTTATGTGATATTCAATAATACTATAGGTAACTTATGTCAAATAATGTAAATCCCTGGATTTAATGAAAACCTATTATCATCAATCATTTTAGTCATTATACTATCCTAAATAATAAAAGGGTAATATGCAAATTGACCCTAACAGCAGAACCACTGGGAATGACTGGTCACTAACCACCAGGGGGCAGACACTCAATCCAGGAGATGCCTCCTGGTGGTCAGTGTGCTCTCACAGGGGGAACTCTGCTCAGCCATAGGACAGGCTCAGCAGCCCTAAGAATGTCCAGTTGCAGCTTAGGCCTGCTCCCTGCTGACAAATGGACATCCCCTGAGGGCTCCCGGGCTGCCAGAGGGATGTCTGACTGCCAGCTTAGGCCTGATCCCCGGGGCAGTGGGCCTAAGCCAGCAGGTGGACATCCCCTGAGGGGTTCCAGACTGTGAGAGGGCACAGGCCGGGATGAGGTACCCCCCCTCCCGAGTACACAAATTTTTGTGTACTGGGTCTCTAGTATGGTAAATAAAGCTCTGCTATGTATATTGACTATATATGTGGACTGGGGTCGACAAACCAATGACCACAGGCCAAATCAGTTTCACTACCTATATTTATAAGTAAAATTTACATGCACATTCTTTTATGTGTCTCTATAGCTGTTTTTCCACAAATAATGACAAACAGTGGCTGAGTTGAGTCATTGTAATGGATTCTAAATGCCCCAAAACTTGAAATATTTTCTGTCTATCCCTTTAAAGAGAAAGTTTGGCAATCATTGTCATGGAACATTAGTATATAGTACATTTTTATTTTAAGTATTGGATACCGCCAGTTAAGTTCTTTTTCCTAAACATAACATATATATAAAAATTAACCCTGCAGAGCCCAGCCCCCTATAGGTCATAAATCAGTTATTTCTCACACACTACAGTTCTAAGTAATTTCTAATATTTTATCCACCTTTCTAAAAACTCATTTAGTATACTCTTTCTACATCTAACAGTTTGAGTTTATATTTTGTTTCATTTCTTTTCTCTCTCCATTAGAACATATGGGATGTCTTATCACCAGTAGATGACTCTAAGAAACAGATGTTTTATACATTGGCTAGTATTATTTTGTCCAAAGCTAAAATGGGGAAAGAAAGAGGGAAATGATCAATGCTTTTTTTCTATAGAAAAGCACTCACATGTAGAGAGGACCACAAAATGATTATGAAATGAGGAAATTAAGAAGACTCATAACCAAGGGATGTGCAGGTAGGCACAGAACATATGGTGTTCAGGCACCTGTATGCAGATGTCCAGCTCTAGAATTTTACAAAAAAGTTGAAGATGGCTATATAACCTTCAGTGAAAATGAGTAAGAAGATAGAAAATAACTATTTCTGTAAGAGTGAAGGAGGTTGACTTGATTTACCTTGGAAAATGAAAGATGAGATGGGTTGATATAATTTTTTCGACCACCTGTATTCATTACTAGAGACCCTGTGCACAAAAATTTGTGCACTCAGGGGTCCCTCACCCTGGCATATGCCCTCTTGCATCTGGGACCCCTCAGGAGATGTCCACCTGCTGGCTTAGGCCCACTCCCCAGGGAATCGGACTTAAGCTGGCAGTCAGACATCCCTCTGGCAGCCCGGGAGCCCTCAGAGGATGTCCATTTGCCAGCGGGGAGCAGGCCTAAGCTGCAACAGGACATCCTTAGTGCTGTTGAGGAGGCAGGAGAGGCCCCCACCATCATCACTGTGCTGGTAGCCATCAGCCTGGCTTGTGGCTGAGCAGAGCTCTCCCTGTGGGAGCACACTGACCACCAGGGGGCAGCTCCTGCATTGATCGTCTGCACCCTGGTGGTCAGTGTGTGTCAGTGACCAGTCATTCCCAGTGGTTCTGCTGTTAGTGTCAATTTGCATATTATCCTTTTATTATATAGGATTATATAGGATAGAGGCCTGGTGCATGAGTGGGGGCCAGCTGGTTTGGCCTGAAGGATGTCCTGGATCAGGGTGGGGTTCCCACTGGGGTGCCTGGCCAGCCTGGGTGAGTGGCTGATGGCTATTTGGAGGCTGGCCACAGTCCATTCAAGGTGGATGTCTGCCCCTGGGGTGCCTGGCCAGCCTGGGTGAGGGGCTGAGGGCCGTTTTCAGACTGGTCACAGCCCCTTCAGGGAGGGGGTCCCTGCTGGAGTGCCTGAACATCCTGGATGAGGGGCTCAGGGCTGTTTTCAGGCTGGACACATCCCCTTCAGGTATGGGAGGGATCCCGCTGGGGTGCCTGGCCAGCCTGGTGAGGGGCTAATTGCTTTTTTCAGGCTGGCCACACCCCTCAGTGACCCAAACTCCCAACCTCTCTTTTTTTGTTTGTTTTTTTGTTTCTGGGCTGGAAGCAGGGCTTCCTCAGGCCTATTTCTGCAAGAATAGGGCTTCCTGCAGCCAGAGAGAAGCAGAGAAGGGAGCAAAACCTGCCAAGGTGGGCTTCACTCCCTTTCCCGCTGCCTCGCTCTCTCCCATGTCTGCTGCCTTGGCTCCCTTCCTTCTCCACTGCTTTGCTCCCTGCTGCAGTGCTTGGCTTCCTTCTATGCTGTCTTCAGTCTTCGCTCCATGCTTGCATATGCAAATTAACCACCATCTTTGTTGGGTTAATTTGCGTACTCATCCTGATTGGCTGGTGGGCATAGTAGATTGACACCAATTTGCAGGTTTCTCTTTTATTAGTGTAGATGATATAAAAAGTAAACACTTGAGACTGATTAAAGCATACACAAGATAGAGAATGACTTGGTAAGAAATGTTTTGGTTGTAAATGACAGAAACACAAGAAGAAATAGCTAAGGCTAATTTGTACCTTTAGAGCTGAAACATCCAAGGAGGATTTGAGTAACCAAATCTCAGAAATGAGTGGCTGCAGATGGGTGTCAGGAATGACTGTATCAAGGCTCCTGAATTCCCTCTGGATTCTTTCTCCAGTTCTTCTATATGACCTTTCTTCTTTCTCCTTCTAGACTTGCTTTATCCCCCCTAGCATTAAGCATGGCACCTGATAGCTTATGAAATTTTATCAGATATCCTTGGCCCCTAAAAAAAGAAAAAGACTAATCTAAAGCTCTTGCTATAATCTCAGGGAAGAGAAAATCTTGAAGAAAAGATTTATTGTCCCATTGTGGGTCAAGCATCTACTCTAGGGATAGTCACCTTGGACTAGTGAGTAATGGTGATAATATTGTGCCCCTGTATTAACCATATAGATGGAAGAAGGGACCTTTAAGTACAAAGAGGAAATTGGCAGACAATTCTAAGTGACCACTGCATTATTTCTTTATCTTCACTTGAAAAAGATATCTGTGAAAAATAGTTCAGTCTGCAACATGAAGAATTTAGGTTGGAGAGAAATAAGATTATTCTGACATTAGAGCTTATTATATACTGGGATATGTTACTGACAGAAGCAGTAAAATATCTTTTCTTAGAGGTTTATAAAAATAGATGTGACTTCTCATCACTTGAGATGTAAGTAATTTTTAAAAATGGATTAGACACACAAAAATTTTGTTTGATGTGCAGACTCTTGACAAGTCCCTGCCTTTTTTTGTCAGTAGATTTTGTTCACTTCTAGCTTTTTGGGACAATTCAACAAATATTTATTAAATTCCCACTAGGTGCAAGTCATTTGGCTAGACCGAAAGGCTTTGCATTGTGTTAGGGGTTCAAAAATTACAAATGACTATAATATGTAGTTGTTTAAGGCAATTGTCACAGAGGAGGTCCAGATTCATTGCTATGGAGTTCATAGCTATGGGGGAAAGTCCTGGAAGGGAAGGAGAGCAGAAAAAAATAGAAAATATTAGGGGAAAAAGCTAGGATCATCTGTGGAAGTCCCTAAATACTGAGTTTAAAATTTGGTTTTAGAAAGATTAGTATGGTAACACTGTGAGATATATGATGCCACCAAAGAGTGGCAAAAGGTGGAAGATAAATTTGAAGGTCATTGCAAAGGCCTATATGAGAAATCCTGAGTAACTTAACCGGGTGGTGGTAGCAGAAATGGAAAGAAGAATATTGGTTGGAAAGAGACAGTAAGGATGTTTTCTATAAGGCTCACTGATTAATGGGGTTTGTATATTTTATACTTTCAATATACCAAATACTTATCAGAAAGTGGCATTCATCAGTTTCCTTAAGATGGTAGACCTTTGTTTAGATATGTATTGAAGCCTTATAATGATAGACTATCTTTTATCCCCAGTTTGCATATGAGCGGACTGAGTTAGAGTACTTGAGTCACTAGCCTGAAGCCAAGCTCCTAGTACTCCCCAGAGTAGGACTTTGAACCTCAGATGTATGGACCCAAACACCTATGTTTCTTAACCACAAGCTTGTTGTCTCTATTGAAGTGTGGAGAGGAAAGGATAAGGATGAGAAAGCAAGGAAGGTTCATTCCAGAAGTGTTCCAGTCATACTTTACTGCCTAATGAACTGCTCAAGATTTAGTAGTTTAAAACAGCAGCCATTGTATTGTGGCTCACCATTTCATTGATGAGGAGTTTGGACACGCTTGTCAGGGCATGTCTTCTATTTTGTAAGATATTGACAGAGGACACTCGGTGGTATTCCGCTGGGAGATGGACTGGTCTAGCTTTACTCACATGCATTGTACCTTGACAAAGATGACTGAAAGTCTGGGTTCAGCTGGACTGCCCCACAGATCCCTGCACATGATCTCTCTAACAAGGAGGTTGCAAAAAGTCAATAGATTACTTTTGCCTGTTGTGGAACTTTGTGTAAATGGAATCATGTAGTGTATAATCTTTTGGTCTGGCTTCTTTGGTTCAACATTCTGTTTGTGAGTTTCTTACATTTTATTTCATGTACTTGAGTTCATTCTTTCTAATTGCAGTATTGTATCATTTTATATGTCATACCACAATTTAATTATCTATTTCACTAATAATGGGCATTTGGATACTTTCCAGTTTTAGCTATAATGCATAGAGCCAGTGTGAATATTCTTTGATTATATCTTTGTGTGAAATATATTCACATTTCCGTTGAAATAGTAGTAGAATTGCTGGGTCGCAGGGCATGCTATGTCAGCATTAACATTTTTTCATAGTCTGTACAAGTTTACACTCTTGCCAACGGTGTATGAAAATTTCAGTTACTCTGTGTCAACTGGTAGTATCAGGTCTTCTTAATTGTAGCTCTTTTGAAGGGGTTGTTTTAATATAGATTGACCTTATCTAATTTTCTGCCATTCAATATTCTCTACTTAGCTAATTCTTTATGCTTTCCTGACAGATTAAGGGAGATTGTTGTCTGACTATTCCATTTAACTCTCAATTTTCTTATTCCACAGGGATATATGTAATCTCTCTCTCAAATCTAACTGAAGCTTTGAGAGCAATAATTCAAATGGATCTTAAACTGAAATGACCTCTTCTGACATCTTATTGGTGGTCTATACACATCATAGAGCCAAATAACATTCACTCTCTCTTGCAGGTCTGTTCCTATAATCTCAGTGTCCATCACAGTGCAATTAAATGTGTGGAAAAAAATATTTTCAGGCAATAAGTTTGAATTTTGGATATTTTTAAGATTTTTAATTCAGTTCAACTTCATCCAATATGTGTGTGTGTGTTGTTTTTTCAAAGTAAGAGACTTAAGAATGAATTTGGGATCAGCTTTCAAGCAATCAAAGAGAGAGAATAAATTATTTCTGCCTGGGAATACAGATGTAGTGGAAGATGTCTCCTCAAATTGCAAGTGCAAAGGAGCCATAGCTACACATACCTCTGCTAGAACGAATGTTCTGAAGTCACTTTGTAATGTGAGAATGGTCAAAGTATGCACTTTTCCTCTGAAAAACCTCTTGCTCCTGCCCTTTTATTTTTCTTATTTCTTCACATTTTTTCCAGGATAGGGAAATCTCTTGATGTAGTAGCTAGCTCATAATGAGGAGGAGGAGGAGGATGTGGATGGTGATATAGAGGAGATATCTACCCCTTTAAGATATTTTTTGAGCATGAAGTTAACTGGGTTAGGCCCCGCCAGGTTGACACAGTGGTTGAACCACCGACCACGCACCAAGAGATTCCCAGTCAGGCACACACAGGTATTGCAGGCTGGATCCCCCATGGGGGCGAGGAGGCCCATGCAGGAGGCAGCTGACCAATGTTTCTCTCTAACTGATGTTTTTTATTTCTCTCCCCCTCTACATTCCTCTTTCTAAAAATCAATAAAAAACATAATAAAAATTAACGGGGTTAATCTTTGCATGGTTCCTTCTAGAAAGTTGTGACGTATAGTGAGCCTCAGAGCAAAGATTTAGATGAACCCAGACCAGAGAGGAGAAATTAAGCAGGCAAGATGACATAGCAAGAGATAAGACAAGAATTCCTGCTGTCTTCATACGCCTTTCCTGGAAACCAGTGGTTAAATTTGCTTGGACTTTCTGCAAAAAAAAAAATAGTTCTGCATCCAAACTTGAGCAACTTTGAGTTGCTTCTCCCCCTTGCAAATAAATAAGCCATGACTTGAACAGTCCCTTTAGAAGACATGTCATACCTTAAGGTAATTTTATGACTCTCGTCTCTGCAACTAGATTATAAAATCCTCAAGGGCAGAGATGTCTCAAATACATCTTTGTACTTTGCCTTGTACTTAGCACAGAGTGAAGAAATGTCATGTTATCCTGCTGATTAAATCCATTAAGGATTCAGGTTGCATAACTCTAATGGGGAATGAAGAATAAATTCTACAAGTGAGTTTAATGTTCACAAAACGCATCAACAGCAAATGTAGATGCCCTTTGGCTATGCATGAAATGCAAGGGAGAGAGTAGTCTTTTTCCAACTCTTTGTGAATTACCCTCAACTAAGTTCTCACCTCAGGGGCAGCATGCTATGTGGTTATTGTCATGTAGATTCTTTTGCAGCCTTAGTTTGGAACCACCTACTGAGCTGGAAGATCCAAACTGGGACAGGGAGTTCAAAGAAGGGACACAAAATAGTTCCAACAGAACTTGAAGTTTATCTGGAACACAGAGGCATCTGCTCAACAGATCATTATGGATATGATTACAGATTCCACATAAAAGAATATTTATAGGATGATCTGCCTTTCTGTATACATAACTAAAAATCAGTTTATTGAACAAGACTATATTCAAGGCCAAAATGCAACTCACTGTTTTAAGACTCAAACTAACCAAATGGCAGGGACATACTGTGTGAACACATATCCAGCCACAAATGGGAGGGAAAAGAGATACTGCCAAGTACTTCCACAGAGATATGTGGTGCCATTTCAGCTCCCTAAGTACATTCTTATGAAACATTCAGAACAAAAAAAGACCATCTGCATGTTCCACTGGACTAATACAAAGTGTGTGCTCAACTAGTGATACTCAGATCAGAATTAAGTTTAAGGGCCGGATTTTAGTGTCATTGATTATTTTTTTAATGAATAAAAGCAGATTTGTTGTCAATGATTATCAATTTTTTTTCATCTAGGAAAAAATGATTTTTAATCTAAACACATTCTTCCAAGTCTGCTTTAGTCTCCAGAGAGTCATCATGAGGGAATAGAGAAGGATACTGTCTGGAACCTGGGGTTGGGACTTTTGGTAGGAGTGAAGGGTGGGAAAGTTCTTAAATTCCATTAGCTTGCACAGTCACACTGTCTTCCTCACTTGAAATACATTTGGAGAGGCAAGACTTAGTTACAGAAATGTTCCTTTTACTTGACACAAAGCATCAAAAGGGGCTAAACAATGGCTCCAAGGAACTGATTCCCAAACTTGACTGCATATTGTAACCACCTGGAGCTTTCCTTAAATACTGATGCCCAGTTCTCACCCCCAGGCATTTTTATTTCCTTGATCTGGAGGAGGAGCTGGACATGGGAATTTTGAAAAGTCTGGCCTATTTTGTGGACTTTAATAGGAAAATCTGTTTAAAACGTCAAATAAAAATTCAGCTTTAAAGAAATGCTTACTCAGTGCATACACTGTGTGAAGCCATAGGCTATGTTCTGGGGCTACAGAACATAAACAGAAATAAGAAAACATATCCCTGCCTCTAAGGAGCTCAGTTTAGTGGTGAGGGAGGGCAGTTAGAAGGACAAAATGTAAACCAATTACAACCCAACAGAATACAAAATAATGTGATATAATCCAATATTAGACATTGGTTCAACGCAGGGAAACATACAAAAAAAAAAGAGATTAGTGAATATTTCACAGAGAACTTTTTTTAAATATAAAATAACAAATGGTTGGTATTTTTGAAACTTTAAGGGCAAAAAGGAGAGAAGGGCAGGACGTGGGTTGTAGGAAGGAACTCATCAGTAAGGGCATTATACATTGCTGAATAACTTAGGTCTCATGGGTAAAACCAGCATCTGTAAGTGTGGTCTCAGTAATGGTCCAATGAGAATCAACACAATTATTTTCCCTTCTCTTCCTTCTTTTATTTCTTTCTTCTTTCTTTCTTTCCTTCCTTCCTTTCTTCCTTCCTTTTTTCCTTCCTTCCTTCCTTCCTTCCTTCCTTCCTTCCTTCCTTCCTTCCTTCCTTCCTTTCTTCCTTCCTTCCTTCCTTTCTTCCTTTCTTCCTTTTTTCCTTCTTTCCTTTTTTCCTTCCTTCCTTCCTTCCTTTCTTCCTTTTTTCCTTCTTTCCTTTTTTCCTTCCTTCCTTTCTTCCTTCCTTCCTTCCTCCCTTCCTCCTTTCTTCCTTTCTTCCTTCCACTCATTTTCGCATATACATACCTACCTACTTGCCTAGTGAGGCCCACTAAACTTTGCTTTTTATTGTTAAAATGAACAACAGGTTTCAATTTAAAAGTGACTTTTCTAATGGCCTTACTTTCAGTTTACTCTTTCTGTTTCTAACTCATGCATCACTTATGGTTTTGTGGACACTGCATTCATATTATTTATTTTTCTTCTCCCAATTGGAGAAATACAGGAGGTATTACAATAACAGTGACTCGTTCATTTAATTTCAAAGTTATACTGAAAGAGAAAAATGATGAGATGACTGGAACAACTACAAGAGACACTATTTAGCACAATTTACTGTATTCTTAAAATTGGAACTTAAGGTAAATACCATAAGTAAGAAAACTGCTACTTTCCAATGGAAGTGTAAATGATGACAGCTGACCGTGAATCTTACTGTGGGACTTTATTAGTGTGACAAGTAGGGAATAGCAAGTTTATTCCCTGAACTAGAAAATGCCATTCACCATGCTAAAGTGTAACCTTTATCTTTGATTTGCCTTTTATCTTAAAGGGAAATGTTAACAGACAACAGGTATTTTAATTTATTCATTTTTAGTGATGTAGGAGCTCTTTTATCTATGTCAAATCTCATTAGTCATTGTCCCAGCATCCTTTGAATTTTTTTTTGTATTATTTCATGTGTATTTACTATTCCTCTGTCATGATATAGTTATTACCAGGACTACATCACTATTAATAGTCAACACATTATTTTCAAATTGAACAAGCTAATATCAACAGCCCATAATTTTCTGGAATTATACTGAATCTATTATCATAATTAAATTAGTCTTTTAAACAAATGCTTACTTCTTATTACTCTGTATAGCAAAATATAATTAGATGTTTGTCTAAATACAATTGGCTTAGGAGTATTTACTCTGTAAATGGTTTCATATCACTCTGTCATAAGAAAGAATTCAGCTTCTTTAGCATGTTTGATGAGTCAGGATTCAATGATGTTACTTTTATTTACTAAACTCAAAGAATTCATTTCATCTGCTCATGCCTCTTTAGTTTCTTGGTACCATGGATCCATATTCTTTCTCTTTTCCCAGCTTAATGTCTACTACATTTTCTTCTTCTCTGCTTGTCTATTACCAATAGATTGTTTTTCAGGCCAGTTACAAAATAGAGAGAACAAGAAGGATCAGCAGACAGGTAAAATGGCATCCGTACATCCTCATACACTTCAAGGAGGAGATGAAAGAGCAGTTTGAATTACTGATAGTTCTGCTTTATCTGTGATCTACCCATTTGACATAATGTATTATTGGCATGGATAATTGGAGGTTCATAGGATTTGATTCCATATGCTTATCATAAAGAACAGATGTAAGAGTTGATTTCCTGTTTGAATTGTGACTTGAGCACCAAGCCATGCGTTTAATCAGAGTATTTATTTATTATTCATAAACCTTCTCTAGTCTGAAGCCATGTATTTGCTTTAATTCTGAAAGTGACTCTCTATTCAGGGCTGATAAACTCTGCTTTTAGGATGTTAGCCAGGACAGGTTGTGTGTCTGATCCCACATGGTCCAATTAGTGTAAAAAAAAGAAAAATTCTGTAAATGGTTACAGATTGCAGTACCAGAAAGCCAAATCACTTACCTCAGGGAGTTAAAGTTGCTACAAACGGTCTACCACACTATTCCTATGGCTGTGATAATGGTACCAAGAACATGCTCTGTTGATGGTAGAGACGTGAGCTAGGAGCAATGGGAGGTATATTGTCAATTAGCCTCTTTTGTTTCTTGGTACCATGGTTTCTTGATCCATGTCAATTAGCATGTCTCCCTTTTTCTACGGGGTTTACTGTGCCATGGGACTTAAGAGTGAAAAACCAGCTTCTCATGCTCCTTTGAAGCTAGTGTTCTAGACGAAAAATGTGTTGTTAATTAAACGCACTCACATGAGGTCTGAAAACAATGGAGGCAGAGACCAACCTCTTGCTGCTGTTCCTGCTGCTGAGTGTGGTGCAGAAACCAGTGTGTTAAGGTGGTGTGGCTGTCAGCCTCAGCCTCATGGGTGCTGGAAGCAGTTATTATAACAACAGCGATGGCTTTAGCAGCTGCATTTTTTGTGTCTCTGTCTTCTGATCCATCATCCCTTTAGAAATTTTGCAAGAAACTAATGTCTTGCGCTGAATACCATTGTGCTTGAAATACTAGGTTTCTGTTTCCTGCAATTAACCATAACAGATACAAAAACAGTAATAATAGCCACATAAACCATGTTAGAGTTTATTGGGTATCTCCTCAATGCCGGACAAAATGAGTCTTAGACTGTTTTTTGTTTTTTTTCTAGCCAGTTATTTTTTTTTTTCTTTTTCAGAGCCAGGGAATGGCAGAGCTAACATTTGAATCTGGGTCCCTCTGTCTGCAAAGCTACCACATGAAGGGCAAAAGCATTGCTCTATCTCTTGTTATTAAAAATTAGGGAAATATCTAAGGGCTGGAGCAATTTATAAACCTAAATATAATATCTGTGATGTCACTGACAAAAAAAAAAACTGTAAGAACACATGATTGGTGAATCAGAAAAAATTATGTGCATCCTTGACTACCTGTTGGAATAGTTACATCACTGAAGCTATCCCACATCAGCCTGGTACCTGGGACACATGGATATAGGTTAAGAGCAGTTATTTAGCCTATAGCATCCATCCATTCTGTTTTATATTTCTTATCACAACATCAAGGGGGAAATGATTGCCTTAATGGGTTAGGTTTCATGCTTCGGTTCCCCTTGATGTTTTTCAGATTTCTAAATTTTCAGAGGCTGAAGTGGACTCTGAAAAGACAACATGCCTTCTTTGTCTGGGTCTTTCAGCCATTGTGGCCCAATTTAAAACAAAAGGCAAAATAGTGGGAGGGTGATACACTTCCCATTGTCAAGACAGGCAGGAAGGACAGTGGCCAGGGCTGAGCATACTGCCCGTTTCAGAAGTAAGTGGACCTGAGATCAGCCCATGGGAGGACTCAACCTGGGGTTGCCAATGCAGAGGGGAAAGGACTGGAGACAGTGTGTCTGAGGAGGTCTGACTGTGGGGGTCAAGGGAAGAGAGAAACTAAAGTGGAAGTTACAGAGAGGTAAGGAGGTTTCTAGGAAGAACCGCCTGGAATGAATGGGGCTAACCACTGCTGGGGTCCTGAGCAGGGTGCACTGGCTGTGATGGACAGATGCTGCAGGCGATTCAGTCCCCCGGAGTGTATAGATGCCTTCCTTCCCTGATTGTATAGAGCGTTCCCTGTAAAGGGCTGCTTGTTTTCTTCCTAACCCCTGGCTCTGGAGGCAGTCAGCTTAGATTTAAATCCTGCCCCCATTATACACACGCTGGATTATTTTACTTCTGTTCTTCAGTTTTTCCATCTGTGAAATGAAAGAAAGAATAGTGTCTGTCTCATATAGGAAAGTGTGAAATCGAATAATTGAAGTCAGCTAAGAGAAATTATCTACTTATTCTTATTGGCTCTATGCTAATATTGCAGCTCCCAAACTATTGAGTGGGAGGAAGTGGCCTTACAGTCTCACTTGAAGTCTTAAGAACAGAATCCAGGAATCTGGTGGCAAACATTCAGCACAGTTTGGCCTGACCAGGGGGTTGTCTCACAATGGCTTTCCCAGTGCTTGGGATAGAGTCCAGATTTCTTCAGGCACTCATCTCAAAACGGCTAAGCAGCTGAGAATAGGAACCTAAGGCAGACTCATTACGTTGGTGAACATTCAAGAAAGGAATAGAGATCATGGAACCCGGTCAGAGCAGGGTTCAGTACCTTCCTGTGCCCCCTCCATCTCTCCACAATGAGGGAAGGATTGGGGAGTTGAAATTCTGATGGTTTTTAACCTCAGCCTAAGCCAGAAATCCTGTTCATTCTTTTTAAAGTTCTAAACAAGAAACCAAGGATTGCTTATCTTTCTGTCTTTGTCTAGTAAGTAATCAAAGTTTATAAAACATCTTGGCTTACTTGGCAGTTGTCCTGTTGGGTTTATTATATCCAAATGTAATTAAAGATTATGCTGTGGCTTTAACCTCCTTTAGTAAATGGGAAATAATGGGAAGGCCCGGATATTTTTATTAGGTTTGTGTCCACTGAGTTCATGCACATAACTGAGGTCCCTTGGAATGAGCCCTGTGTTCTTCATGCCACCTGGCTATCAAAAAATGGAGAATTTGGCTTTGGCATGAAAAAATCCTCAGTATTAGGGAATGGAGCTGCATTCCGCAGGGAAACATGGCAACGTCAGGCTACGGTTACTCCCTTCCCTCCTGCCAACCCTCTGTGCTTCTCTTTTCTTTCCAGGAGAGGGAGAAATAAAAATATCTTAGCAGAAATAGAAGCCAGTTATTTTTTTTTTCTTTTTCTAACAGGGTGCACCACTCAGTCAGCCATACCAAATATAAGATTGCTTGGAATGAGAAAGAAATAACTACTTGTGCAACTTAAAAATATTCACAGAAGGTGAAAGTCATGGGGCATCAATCTATATGCATCAAAAAAGAATCCCAGGCCATTGGACAAGGCGGGCAGTCATCATGGAGGGCAGTGTGATCCGGGGCTGTGGGTAACAGCCTGCCTTTGTCTTCAATATTGACTTAACAAGTTTCTGGATTCCTCTTTTGACAAATCCAGATTACTAACAATAACCACTATGGCCCAGTGCTATTAAACATATGCTAGTAGAGCACTATAAAATCAGAATTCTATTTCAGAGCTGAGAATTATGCGGGAGAGAATAGCATGCTGATTGGGGCAAAGGGGCCAGGTGGTTAACTTTTTGTGGTTCAAGAGATGGTAAAGGGTGCATGAATTGTGGGCCAGTGAGGAGGACATTTTGATGGTTATTTGGACTTTTTCTCAACTCTAGCAAACATCAGGTTTAAATACTTTATATTCTGCGCGTGTGAGCAGACAACCAGTTGATGATCTCAGAGGTTTTGGTGTGTCAATTTTGTTTCCCAAAAGGTTGAAGCTGCCTGGCCAGTGTCGCTCAGTGGTTGAGCATCAGCATATAAACTGAGAGGTCACAGTTCATTTCCAGATCAGGGAACATGCCCAGGCTTTGGGCTTGATCCCCAGTGTGGGGCATGCAGGAGGCAGCTGATCTGTGATTCTCTCTTATTGTTGATGTTTCTATCTCTCCCTTGCCCTTCCTCTCTGAAATATATATATCTTAACTAATAAAAGCGAAATAGTAAAATTAACCATTTCTTGGGGACGCCTACCAGCCAATTAGAGTGACTGTATGCAAATTAACCCAGCCAACATGGTGGCCGCCACTCACAGAGTAAACAGCAGCTTCCATTGCAGCAGGAGTGAAAGTGAAACTGTCTGCACTCCGGCCCCAATCCTCGCCCAAAGCAAAACAAAGCATGTTTGCAACATAGTATAAATCATAGAATTCTCAGGAGCTGAAGGAAACAGCAAGCCTAAGAGTAACATTATTTCATTCTAGAAGCCGTGAGCTGAAGCAGAAAGGAGGCTTCCGTTACTAAGCCTCGGCTTCTTAAAGGAACAGCATCAATTATAGGAGATAAACAAACCCCAAAAACCTGCGTCCAGCCAGCCTTGCTGGGACGTTGGGTCAATGGGAGCTGTGGGCAGCCTTAAAGACCCTCACCCAGGCTGGTGAGGCACGCCAGCAGGTGGACATCCCCCAAGGGGTCCCAGACTGTGAGAGGGCACAGGCCGGGCTGAGGGACCTCCCGAGTGCACAGAGCGGCTGCAGGGTGGAACAGCGCAGCACCCAGGACCAGTGAGTGGGAAAGAGGCGGCAGGGTTGGCAGCCTGCTTGGCTGCTCCTCAGGCCCTTTGAGGGGCACCGGGGAGCGTGTAAGACGTGGCAGGGGGTCGGGGACCTGCTTGCCGGCTGCCCAGGCCCTTTGAGGGGCATCGGGGAGTGGGAAAGAGGCAGCGGAGGAGTCAGTGGCCTGCTTGGTGGGCTTCCCAGGCCCCTTGCAGGGCACCGGGGAGCGAGAAAGCAAGGTGGCGAAACAGGGAGCAGGAAAGAGGCATCGGGGGGTTGGCCTGCTTGGTGGCTGCCCAGGTCCTTTGCGGGGCACCAGGGAGCGGGAAAGCAAGGCTGCAGGGGCCGGGGTCCTGCTTGGCGGGTCCCCAGACCCCTTGGCGGCACCAGGGAGTGGGAAAGGAAGGCAGCAGGGGATGGGTGAGTGGGAAAGAGTCAGCCGCCTGCTTGGCGGCTCCCCAGGTTCCTTCCAGGGATCGGGGAGCAGGAAAAGGCTGGCCTGACCACAAGGCGGGGTTTTCTCTGCTTTCTGGTGGCTGGAGGAAGATGGGCAGTAGGCAAGCTTGGGAGGCAGGCAGCACCCAGCCCTGGCCACAGCTCAAAAAAGAGAACAACATGCAGGGTAGGGCAAGAGTCTGAGAGATCAACATAGAGGGGGTACCTGCTCCAAGCCTCGATGGTGTGCCTGGGGGCAGGCCCCAGCAGGTAGACACACACAGGAGGACTGCTCCGAGCCTCAGATGCGGCTGGGGGCAGGTCCCCAGTGGCGAGACACACACACACACACACACACACACACACACACACACACAAAAGGAGCCTGGCAGACTGGGGCCATCATAGGACATCCACTGAGGGGTTCCAGACTGTGAGAGGGGGCAGGCTGGGCTGAGGGACCCCCACCCTACCCCCATGCACGAATTTCGTGCACTGGCCCCTAGTGTGTGTATGTATGTATATATATGGTTAAATGATTGTCTGACTGGTAGCTATGACATGCAGTGACCACCAGGGGAAAGATGCTCAATGCAGGAGCTGCTGAGCTGTGGTGACTTGGAAGCAGCAGTTCTTGGGTGACACACCCAGGAACCAGAGAGGAGGGAGCCCAATTCTGGGTTGTGTCACCTGAGAACCACCCTCTCACAATCCTGGAACCCTTAGGGGATGTTGGACAGCCAATTTTGGCCTGATCCCCACAGGCCAGGCCGAGGGACCCCACCTGCTGGAGGCAGCCCACTTACTCCCCAGATACCCTTCGAGCCATGGTGCCACCCCAGGTGCAGCTAACTGGGGAGGGAATGAGGAAAGTTGGCTCTAGGGCATGTCCACTCATCTTGCCCAGTCCCACCCTATGGGCCAACTTCTAATTAATTTCCTTTCAATCTGAATGAATCTGTGCACCAGGGCACTAGTAAAATATAAATAAAATAAAATGCCAAAGCTAAATGCTTCTGGAAGACACCTGTGAAAGGCTTTGGAATGTAAGAAAGACATCAGTGGAGAGGCTCAGGGCGTATCTCTGGCTGCCCTATATATGAATCCTGGACAGGAACACATACAAATGAGCCTTCAATGGAAATAGCTCACAGCAGAGGGGCTGATGCATTACTGAATGAATAATAAAAAATACAATAAAGACAAAATCTGATAGGTATTTGAAGTGTATGCAAAGAAAGCATTTCAGAGGAAAAGGAGATGATGGAGAGAGTTGGGCCAGATTGAAGAATTCATAACCAGAGCAGCTCACAACTTGTATTTCTTAATCCAAGAAGATTTGAAGGCTCTGTGAGAAGGCAGTTAGATAAAAATGAACTTTAGCATCTTTTCTATGAAGTTTGAAGTCACCTGTGTCCTGAGACTGTCCCATATTCCCAATTTCTAGCCTGCCCCCCCGTACCCCATACCAAGGTAGGAAAGCCCCGGCCTTATGGAGCCATCTGCAATGATGCTGTAAAGAGGCTCCGCTCCCTTGGAGGTAGGCATGGGTCTGACCCTTCACAGGCACATATTCCTCACTTAATGTAGCCCTGCCACAGCCAGACTCAGGGGTCTCTCTTCAACCCACGCCCCCTTCTCTGACAGTAACCCCCAGGGGGTAGGGTAGTGGCCCTCCAGCCATATTTGTTCAGTAGAACCTCAGGCTCTTCTCTACAGCCACCAGTGTGTTGAGGAGACAGACAGTGATAGGGAAGAGGGAGGAGAGGAGGGGAGAAAAAGAAAGAGGAGTGGAGTTAGGGGGAGAGACATGGTGAAGGGGGAAGGGGGAGATGGTGAAAGAGGGAGAGAGAGAGACAGAGGGAGCTAGAGTGAGACAAATGCTAGAAACAGCAATAATGAGTGAGTGAGACAGTGAGGGGTGATTCAGAGAAGAGGGGATGGTGAGAGAGAGAAGAGAAAGAGTCAGGCAGAGAGCAAGAGATGGAGAGCGAGACAGAGACAGCGAGACACACACACACAAGCTGTGTGACAGAGTTGAGAAGAGGTTGGAGGGTATCCAAATGGGTTGCTTAGATGATTTCTCTGCTCTGGTAGTATGTTTGGCCATGTCTGCAGCCCTGGATAATGTCCTTCTGCCACTACAAACCCAGAAGCCACTAACACCTTTGCTCTACCAGCCATTACACATGCTACAGGCAGCACTGCTCATGCAGAGAACACAGCCAAGTGGCTCTCCTAATGTTTTTGCCTCCTCACTCTTCCATTTGGGCTTCCTCCATTCTAAGCATTGAAGGGATCCTTAAAGGGCAGACACATTGAGGTCTGCCCTTCCCATCAGACTCTCCATGAAGCTTAGGGGCCTCCGTTCTCTTCCCTGAGAAGGTTCTTTCCAGGGAGGCTTCTGAGTCCCACCTATAAACAGACCCTGTGGGCCTTCCTGCTGGGTGTACAGCCATGTGGAAATGGACGAGCAGGGGCTCTGATCTCCACAATATACCTCACAGCCTGCCCCAAGCAGACTTGTGGGAAGTTTGTCTTTAAATTTCACGTTCCAGGCTTGCTCCATTTCCTTCAGATCACTGGGCAGGATGACCTGGTAGCTGTGCACATCAATGTTATTTTATAAAGAAGCAATCTTTCCAGAGCAGGTATATTGGCAATAAAATAATTTATTGAACAGACTGATTGTGGGGGCTCACAGAGGGCCCTTCCCTGTTTTCTTAAAAGTTGTATCACTCCACTTACAAACCAAGCTCTCTTGATGACCATGCCTGTTCTCTCCTCATTCTTCGTTTTATTCTCTTTCTCTTCTATTTAACTGCTTCTCCCAGACCTTCACCCTTGCATCTAAGTACTTTGGGACTTAGTGTTGTTTCAAATCAGACTGTGTTGGCATTAAAACAAATGCAGCCAAGTCAGCTGAAAATTAATGGTACAGATTAATGGAAGGAATGTCACTAACTGGCGGGGAGCTTTGTCTCTGTGCAAAACTCATGCCTTGTTGAATTTCTGAAGTTCAGTGGTCTTCACTAGACTTGTGTATCATTCATCAGAAGCAGAAGCTATTTTGCCTCCATAGAATCTGATATAAAACACAACAAGGGCTCCATTATTAATGGAGAAGATGTACAGACAAAATATAGACTGGAGCGTGTGTTTGGGTGTGTAGGGTCTTTGTCCTTCTGACAGACAAACCTCTCCGCAGCTCTGCCTTTTTCAAAGACACCGATATGTTTGGGAGTTAATTCCAGTGAATAAATGACTAGCCTGAGAGGAGTAAAAATATATGATATTTAAATTTTATTATGTTGTCAAAGAGGTGTCTTTTGTCTTCCAACCAAAAATAGCTATAGCCATTGTCGAATAAAAATTTCTTCCAAGTATTCTTTGTTTACTAAATTCTTTTAGAAAAATCATTGTGAATCATGAAACAGGAGGGTTCGCTTTAACATAAAATATGTATGTGTAATAGACACACACACATGCATATATATATGTGTGTGTGTGTGTATATATATATATATATATCTTTCAGTCTCCCATTTTCTAAGTGATCTGAAGATGGCTTTGTTGCAACTGTGCCTTTTGGAATAAGAAGCCCTAATAATCCAGAGATAATTTTGGAAAACCTATTTTCTTCCCTGTCTGCTCAGTATTTGTGGGAAACAAGAAAGGAGAGCATAAAGAAAGGCATACTGCCCTAAGCTCACAAAAGATTCTATATCTGGTGATCAAGCAAACCACAAAAATAATAGAAGTTTTCAAACCATTGCAGCTCATATCTGGACAATGGAGGTGACTGTGGCAATAGTTCAGCATCCTGTCCTCATTTATTTCAGAGAGGAGAGATAGTATCACAGAAAAACAATCCATACAGCCTTTTGCACAAACAATTACAAGCATCATAAAGCAAGCGGGTCTAGAATCGATCCCGGCAACCATTTTCCACTCTAACTCTTCTTTAGCTTTCCCCATTAGATGGTTTGCAGATTCAACATTCTGTGAGTGTTCTTAATGGCACAGTATCAATTTCCCCAGGTAAGGAATGTCTATACCCGTTTCCCCTTCAATAAAGCAAATATCACGTCATTAAGTTGTTTTTCTCTCTGATTTGTGGTTATACTAAAATAGAGAGTGGAGGAGGGAATTATGTGCCTGTGTAACTGTCACACACACACACACACCCCAAACTCAACCAAACAAAAAATTCAAAAAAATACAAACAGTCCTCTCTGTATGTGTGTGTGTAGAGTGTGTGCACTCCACTGAATCTTCAATTTCCTCTCTGAAGCACATTGTACTCTTTCCCATACACATATACACTTGTATGGCATTTGTTTGGGCACAGATACTTATGTTTCAACTTAGTGCCTTTCACATCCATCAGCAGCTAGAGCTTGAGGGATAAGGAACTTCTCACGGGATCTAACCACACATGGACCTGTACAAACCTGTTAACACCATGCCACCAACTAGACATCTTGTTGTGATATTTGTCTACTAGCTTTCACTGGAGAAGAAGGTTCCCAATATTGCAAAAATTAGCATAGTAACATGTGGCAGTGCTTAATTGCACTAACCATGGATTTGGGGGTGACCTGAATTTTACTTTCACAATGTATATTTATATGGGTACCTTCTCTGCCAATTGTTCAAGATCCAATATAATATTTTTTCTGTGCCTACCTCAGTCTAATGTCTGACCTTCAACCTTGATCTCCATGCTGTGGCTAGAGAAACTTATGTTGATCCCATAGTCATTGTCTTCCTGCTTCAATGTCCTCCATCCAACTTACACTTTCCTCCACCTGAATTGTGTTTCCTCCAAAATCTGTGCCTGATTCTCTTCTTATTATTGCAATGATATTTGAAATGCCATTTCCTCAAAGAGACCATCTTTGATCACTGTAACTTACCCTTCCTCATTTCACTACATTCTGTTCCATAACCCTTTTCATTGTTTCTATGGTATATCACTCTCTGTGAAGCTGATTTTCTTTATTGCATATTTATCATCTGTCTCTCACCTGCAATGTGATCTTTTATTTTTATTAAATATATTTTATTGATTTTTTACAGAGAGGAAGGGAGAGGGATAGAGAGTTAGAAACATCGATGAGAGAGAAACATCGATCAGCTGCCTCCTGCACATCCCCCACTGGGGATGTGCCTGCAACCAAGGTAGATGCTTTTGACCGGAATCAAACCCAGGACCCCTCAGTCCGTAGGCTGACACTCTATCCATTGAGCCAAACCGGTCAGGGCTGCAATGAGATCTTTTAATGGACCAGACCTTGCAGTCTTATACACCATTGTTTATTCAATGCCAAGGAGAGGTTTGGAGCAAATTATGTATGACAAATATTTAATAAATGAATGAATTTATGAATATATTAAAGCAGACTTGTGTTAGCCCTTTATCCTGTTAAATCACTGCATAAACCTCGTTGGATATACAGCATTATATTTGCCTTAGTTGTGACTTAGGTATGGCTGTAGTGGCTTAAACAAGATACACATTTCTGATTCTCTTATATAAAAGATGTTCAGAATGGTGGTTCTAGTTGCCATCTGCTCTACCATGCCCAAGGGCCTAGCCATCACTTCCATTTCTATATAAGAGGTTGAAGGAAGAAATAAAAGAGGGAATGCCTATGTCCATTTCTGAGATGGCTCAGCAACTTCATGTCCAAGATGCCTCTTTTCTAACAATTATAACAAAAAGATATTTACAAATTAGTTAATTGACTAGCACTACTTTTTATCAGACATCGTCAACCCCAGGACATCTAAAAAGCTCCAATGTTGCAAAATAAAGAACCTTGTCCACGATAAACAAAGGAATGTTGATATAGACCTATAGTTATAACCTAAAACTTTCTTTTAGGTATGGAAATGTTAGCGAAGAGCCCTTCCCTTCACCCTTCCTCTTCTCCCTCCTCCACCACGTCAGTGACTAAATACAGAACATCTGGCTCCAGGAGGTGGATTAACAAAGACACTCCCAGATGACAGTCCTTCCTAAAAACTAAGAGAGCTTTTATAAAGGTACTAGAGGCCTGGTGCACAAATTCCTGCATGGGTGGGGTCTAGCCAGCCCACCCTGATCGGCCGACTATAGAGAGGGTCTGCTGGTGGTTGGCCAGCTGGCCCCACCCCCTGGTCAAACTCCCCTAATCAAACTCTGGGTCGAACTCCTGGTCTTGGGGACAATTTGCATATTAGCTTTTTATTATATAAGATTATTTTACTACTTCTACTCTTAATATACTTTAGACATTATCCTTACACATACAGAATATTAACTAATATGTACATATGTAACAATGGTTAGATAATTTTAATTTCTCTAAAGACTCATGGACACAGAACTCTTTTTTTCTGTACTTCATTCCCTCCCCGTTCCCTTGTGAATAGTCAGCATACTCTCCAAGACATCAAATTTAACAATTCCATTCCTCAAATACCACCATTCTTATAAATAACAGGAAAAATACTTAAAGGGTGTCACTTTAACTCTTTTAACATATGTTGTGCACTTTCAAACATCTAGAAATACTAGTCATCTCAAATAAGGATTTGTTTGATTAAACTGCACGTGGAAGCTATAACCTGAAAGTGTCTTCTGAAATGGAAGGAACTTTCTGACCTAGAACCCTTCCCCTTTTCATCTCTGTCAATACAGTAGACAGTACAATAAGCATCTATAAGGCTTAGAGAGGATTTTAGCCATTTTACTTCTAATGTTTTCAGAACAGTCATTCTTAGGAATCTAACACACACTGTTCACCATGTATTTGTTTACTAAGTAGATCTGTCATTTACTGGCAACCTCTGTAACATCTAGAAAGACTATATGTTGTAAATTAGAAGTTTGTCCTTTACATACAATATATACTCGTACACAGCTAAGTAAAACACAATGCACAGGCACAAAGGAAGATGGTCATTCAGTGAAGGTGGTGGATGTGTTCATATTCACATTGTGATAACCACTGATGTGCTTGCATCTCTTTAGGCTGTGCTATAGGAATATGTTGTTAAGTACTTTAGTCAAAACTTGCCACCTTGCTAATATTTTAAAGTATAAATCATTATTCTCTTAGAAGCATGATACTTTGTTTACTCTTGCTTTGGGTCTCATTTTTAATCAAACCTTCAGGGAACACAGTATTTTAACTGTAACTTTGTGAATAACTTTTATGTAGAGGTCTGTTGCTATTTTTGTCTTTTATGAAATTTTTGTAAGGCAGGATCACATTTTCTTCCAGAGTGAGTTGATGTAGGGTATTCTTAGATATCAAAATACTCATAGCTTTGGGAGTTTGAAATGGTAAATATTCATGATGTGTGAGAAAGCATGATGCATTAACTGTACCATCTTAATTACACAAAAGTGAAAGCTTAGGTGTATAGATACCCGGGTTTTAGGACACATCAGACTGTAAATTGCTTTTTATTATAGATGGCTCTGTTCTTCACCTGTGTTTTTCAGTTTCCTATATATGCACATGTTAACTTTAAAAAACAAATAAATGTTACTTTAAAAGACAAAAAAAAGAGGGAATGCCTTGGTCACTTTAAGAAGCTCAATAATAGTCTTCACAATATTTTGAATTATGTTTCATTGGTCAGAATACAGACACATGTTATATCTATATGTAAGACAAGCTGACAAAATCAGTCTAGGGTGCCCTGCCAGATGTGGCTCAGATGGTTGGAGCACCATCCCATACACCAAAAGGTGGCAGGTTCAATTCCTGGTTGGAGCACATACCCAAGTTGCGGTTTCTGCATTGGGGATACGTAGAGGAGGCAGCCGATAGATATTTCTCCCTTGCGTTAATGTTTTGCTCTCTTTTTCCCTCTCTTCTTCTCTCCAAAAATCAATTACAAGAAAGTAATTTAGGGCAATGATATACTTACCTAAAGCAAATAAGAGATTTTGTTTCTGAGGAGGAAAGGGACTAGCCCTTTGGGCTACATCTTTGTTGAATCTAACAGAGAGAAAGAAACTCTCCCAAATTCACACAACTAATAGATTACAGAGCTGAAACGGAAACCCAGTCTAGCATCATTGCATGCTCTCCAAAGCATCTAAGTGTCCCAGACACACCAGGTAGTATAATTGCTCTCCAAGTCACTCTTGAGAGATCCATGGTAGACTATAAAGCTAGGATTCAATTCTAATCTCTATTTTACAGTCCCAGAATTCAGGGAGGATCCTATTATTGTCAGACAGACATTGTATGGTGGCTGCATTAGCCCAACTCCTCATTTCATTCAATAGCCCCTTCCTTTATCTTTTCTTATATAAATACCGCCTATTCTTACTACTACTACTACTACTACTACTACTACTACTACTTTCTATTCTTTTTTAAAAATATATATTTTTTTTATTTCAGAGAGAGAGGGAGAGGGAGAGAGAGATTGTGAAACATCAGTGATGAAAGAATCATTGTTTCATCCTGCATACCCCCAATTAGGGGATTAAGCCTGTAACCCAGGCATATGCCCTGGCCGGGAATCAAACTGTAATCTTCTGGTTTTAATTTGCTTTTATTCACTACTCTACCGAATGTTTTATTTGTATAAGAATCCGTTCATTCAATTCCCAGAAGTGAACCCATTGCAGACAAGGTAATCAGGCTTAGAGAGGATAAGGAATTTTTTCAAGGACACCCAGAATTTGACTTCAGAGTTCATCCTTATAACAAGCTTCCTCTAATGGAACCACATTGTCTTGGTGCTTTTATCTCTACTTTCTCCAAAATAGTCATGCTTTAAAGTACACCTTGGTGACTTAGAATAAGTGTTTCTGAGCTGAAGGGAAGTCTGTGCCTTATTTTGTTGTTTTTTAAAGTAAACTCTGCTCTTGCTATTATGTTTCTTGTGCCTGAGGCTTGACAAACTCTATTTGTCTGGAAGCTAAAAGGTCTTGCTGGTCTGGCCACAGACCCAGTTTCTCTCTCCTGGGATGTTTTAGTCTTGTCTGGGTAAGGAGGGCAAAGGAAAGTCAACATGCAAAGTCAGGGAAGATGCTGAATTTCTTCTAGGAATGTCATACCAGATGCTCTTCCTGGATGTAGGTGGGTCTTTAGGTTTCTTGGGATGGAACTTGTTTACCAAGGATTTGATTTGGATCATGTGTGTATTTTACCTGAACCACCAAGCAATTGACACACTAAAATAGTGGATCATTACTTCCTACCTGTGTGGAACTACAGCCGGTGACTCAGAGGCAAAACTTCACCATGTCATTTTGATCCCCAAATCTTTCATTCACTGCAGAGATGAATGTGGAATTTCCTTTTGTTCTGTGTTCAGTCACTTTGTAGACATCATGCCATGATAATGAATTCTGCCGTGTCATTTTTATCCAATTATCTGTACAATTCCAGGGGTTCTAAGATGGTGAAATATAGGTTGAAGATAGTCTGAAACATAAATTAAAGGGTTTTTTTCTTTATAACTAATCATTTGCTCTGAAAATTTAGAAAAGCTGACTTCCTGATCTTGCATAAGAAATCTCTAAGTTGTTTTATTTAACAGAAAAACAACAATAAAAAAAACTGGCAGAGAAAAGACAACTATTATGGACACTCTTTCTTTTAAAAATGTTTTCATCAAGGATAAAGTAGATGGGAAGAAATCTGAGATTCCCTATGGAAATATCTCTTTAAATTTAAGATGCCATGCTCGGTTAAATTGGAATAAGTAAGGTGGAATTAATAAGGTAAGCCATATAAATATATAATATGTGGTGTTGAAGACAGGCTAAATGAATGGTTAGGTCTTTATTTTTAAGAAGCATATATTTAATGCATTGCACTTACTCTTTTGGTTTTGTTACACTCGGTTGGATTAAAAGGTAACTTAGCAGGCAAGCAATTTTGAAATCACATACACATGCTGCATAATGGTAGGCATGGCTTTCAGAAGCATTATTTACTGTTTACAAACCCATATTATGCAAATTACAAAAGAATGCCTAATATTCCCTTCTGGTCAACATTTTTAATGACACTAGATCTCTACTACTTTAACTCCTCCGGCTCCTTCTCCTGAGCACTTTTTGTATGAATCACACTGGACTGCCCCACATTTCTGAACTCTTAGGATCTTGTTATTTACTATTCACATACTCTTCCCAGCACAACCCTGAAGTAAGTAAAAGGTTGAGTTAGGAATTATTATTAAATTCATGGCAAATATGCTAGTGAATCATTTAAAAATCTGATGTCAGGACCCATACTGGTCTTATAATGACACCACCTTATCACAACAGGAACTAAACCCTCTGATAAGCCCCAAACATGGCTTTCTCATTACCACAAAGCAAGAGAAGAATTTCAGCTTAGAGAATACCTGAAGGAAGACTTCTTTCGGGTCTGTGCAGAGTCATTTTGCAGGCAATGTACAGGCAATCAGTCTGGGCTCAGTGACACTGACTTTATTGAATCTAATCAGTTTTCCTGGAAAAAGAAAAAGGGGATCGCAGAAAGTTAACCACCAACTTTTCTTCCTTTTCATAAAAGACAAAGCATAACAAGCTCTATGTAGTAGGACATTTTTCTCTGCTTTTGGGTTTCTGTAAAAGAAAGCCTTATGCTATTTTCCAATTTCTGATTTTTCTCTTTTTCTTTTTAACTATCTTTTTGTTTGGAATGGTTAGGCTGAGTTATTTCTTTTTTCTTTATTGATTAAGGTATTACATGTGTGTCCTTATCCCCTCATCGCCCCCCCCCC
>PVJC01005863.1:26528-56896 GCA_004026665.1 Murina feae | reverse complement strand
ACATTTCTGTGACTATGCCCTTATAATTGCATTTCATTACATAATTACAAAATTATCTTACCTAAGCACAATAGATACTCATGAAGCAGAAACAGTTAGAAATGTTACCTGCAATTATTTTAATTCCTTTTTTAATCTTTATGAATTCTTTGCTGAATTCTGTACTTAATGGATAAAATTAATAGCCTATTCATAATCATAAAAACAACAGGACATCAATGATGTTGAAAGTATACAGACCATGATTAACTTTGATTCATACATAATTTCAGAATTTTGGGACATTTTGTCTTCTGAAACTTGATAAATAGTACCACCCATAGAACTTCTGATCAATATATTAATCTTAGGAAGAGATGTGCTCTACTCATGAGCTATGCCATCTGCAGACAAAACAAACGAACAAACAAACAAACAAACAAACAAAAAAGAGATGCTATTTTAAAAGTTTTAAATCAGAAAGTGGTAATATTCACAAGACCTAGTATTTGTTAAGAGCAGTGCTTCAAAATTGTGACTCAACCGTAGCACTTGAAATGGCACCTGTAGAATATTTCAAAAGCTGACCTGCAGCTTTACTATAAACTAATTAAAGAGTTTGTATCATTAAAATTTTTGTTAAACATTGAGATTATAAATTATTCCTTGATGACATACCTCAATTAGCTACAACACCAGGAACCATCATTTTCTTATCAGAAATTCTAACATCACAGCAATTTTCAATTTAAAAATTCTGATTGCATTTTTACACTATCATTCTTGCTCAAAACACTTGAAATACTAAAACAGCCCCTTGAGAAACAAATGAAGCAAAATATATTTGTCTTTTTTAGTATCCTACACTATTAGGATTACTTATTGTCATCTTGATGATATTTCCAACAATTCTGTTTCTCCCACCAAACCATTTTATTAAGAACTGCATAATTCATTACATTCCAGCGATGATTAGTCTAATTGCTTTAAAAACAACTAAAGTTAATTCACAGCTGCTAAAAACAAACTTGATCTCTAATCTTTATGTGACTTACTTTATTTATTCTGTAAACCTATTAGGGGTGCTATACCGGCATTTACCACAATCACTCAAACCTCAAAAACTCTGCAAGTTTCAGGGACAGTTATTATTGGTTTCCTTGTATAACCAAAAGTTCATCTGTACATTTTCTACCCTATGGAACATCTGTTTCATTTATCCCTGAACCATATTAATAGTCAACCCAATAGCCCTTGGCATGCAGCTTACAGCAAATGTGACAGCTAGCCACGTAGTATTTCTCCTAATTAGAGATGGAATGTTAGCCCTGTTGTCAACTAGCCCTTTGGTGCTCTCAACTGAATATGTCATTTTAGTAATTATAGTTTTAGAGGTAGTAGTTGCATTAATTCCCATATATCTTCTCTCCTAAGAAATCTGTATTTCAAGACCCACCAAATATATACTTACCATATAGAAAGCTCAAACCCTTAGCCAGTAACAGGAGCAGTATTAATCCTATTACCTATTAATAATCCCAAGATTGATGACATGATTCCATTTCAACTCATCAATTCTATTAAAACAAAGGTCATTAACCATTGCATTAACGATAGTATGCTAATGATGATGAGACATTGTACAGGAGTATATTGCCCAAGATGGTTGCATATCAGTTGTATAAAATAACTTGGATATAAAAAATCCTCTTCATCTGTCAGAAACATTTTTTCTTTATTCAGGATTATGTTAAGTTTTCTCAAACTTAACTGCTTTGACAGCCATAGACCAACAACTGGTATTTACCTACCACATCTACTAGAAGTGCCCTTATTTAATACTTCATTTTCCCAACTTCTGGCATTCTTATTATGTGAACTTCCCACTGTCTAACAGAAGGAAATCACAACTATTATCACCAGTGTTTATTACCATTTCTCAAAGAGTTTACATTATTATAAGCTTCAAAATATTATGGAAAAGAATCACTCTTTCTGGCAGCATTTATGGTGCAACATTTTTTAAAGCAAGAGTATGGCATGGATTACATGGAATGATTGATAGTGGACTCCTAATCATATGCTTTCTGCATCCACTAAAATTCCACTTTATATATTATCAACACTGTAGGTTTAAAGCTGCCATCTGATGCTGACACTTTGTGGATATCAACTGACTATTCTTTTATGTACTAATTTAATTATGTATTGACAAGTAGCCTACTTTTCTTTTACATATATTGCAAAAAAGGTATATATATATATACACACACACACACACACACACATACACACACACTAGGGGCCTGGTGCACAAAAATTTGTACACTTGGGAGGTCCCTCAGCCCGGCCTGTGTCCTCTCGCAGTCTGGGATTCCTCTGGGAATGTCCAGCTGCTGGTGTGCCTGTATTTCAAGTCTGGGTGAGGGGCTGATGGCTGTCTGCAGGCTGCCCACAGCCCCTTCAGGTTTTGGGTCTCTACTGGAGTGCCTGGGCAGCCTGGGTGAGGAGCTGAGGGGTGTTTTCAAGCTGCCCACAGTCCCTTCAGGTTTTGGGTCCCTACTGGGGTACCTGGCCAGCCTGGGTGAGGGGTTGATGGCTGTTTGTAGGCTGGCCAAGCCCCCCAGTGGGGTCCCTCACCCCATTGGGGTGTGTGGGCCTGAGGGCCATTTTCAGGCTTTCAGGCTGCCCACAGTCCCTTCAGGTTTTGGCTCACCAGCCTGGGTGTGGGCCTGAGGGCTGTTTTCTGGCTTTTAGGCTGCTCACAGCTCCCATTGACCCAATGTACCAGCAAGGCTGGCTGGGAGCAGGTTTCTGGGGTTTATCTTCTATAATTGATACACTGTTCCTTTAAGCCGAGGCCTAGGCAGGTAACGAAGCCTCATGTCTGCTTCAGGTTTGTGGCTTCTATAATTGAAACAATGTTGCAAATATGTTGCCTGGAGCACAGAGAGGTCCAGCTGGCTGACAGACAGTTTACTGTTAGTGCAACGGAAGCCTGCTGTTTGCTCTAGCTCCATGACTGCTGGCCTCCATCTTGGCTGGGTTAATTTGCATACAACCACTCTGATTGGCATGGCTTAGGTGTCCCAAAGAAATGATCAATTTCAATATTACTCTTTTATTAGAATATATATATATATATATATATATTTGATTTTAGAAAGGAAGGGAGAAAGAGAGAAATTGAAACATCAATGATGAGAGAGAATTGTTGATCAGCTGCCTTCCCCATACTGGGGATTGAGCCCACAACCTGAGTATGTGCCCTGTCCAGGAATTGAATCATGACCTCCTGGTTCATAGGTGGACACTCAACCACAGAGCCATACCTGCCAGGTACAAGGAACCTACTTTTCAAGTAGCTTCACTGTCTTTGGAATTTTCATGCTTATGGGAATTCCCCATGCATGTATTAAAATTTTATTTTCTCCTGTTAATCAGCAGCACGTCATTTAAATTATTTTACCAGCAGAAGGATGAAAGGGATAAGGGAAAAGTTTCCCTGGCCCTGACAAGCAGCATATAGGGTCATCCTCAAGTTTGAGAACCATTGCCCCAGGAATCACTGCTGCAGGCCCATACATGCAAGGCAGGCCTGGTTGCTGTGACAGGGTGTAGGGTACACAGTTATATTGTGTAGAGAATTGGCTGCAATCATGTGAGCAAAGCACTGGGCTACACCAGGCATTCATATTTGCAATTATAGGAGACCCTGGGATTAATTTTAGTGATGAATATTACTCTGTAATGGGCTTTTATGCAACTAAGAGAATAAGATTTGCTGATGGCATTAAGAGCACAAACAAGGAAAATGCTCATCTATCTGTGAACCTGAATTTGCATTCACACAATGAATAGGCTAATTGAAACTCTGAGTCCTTTAAGGCTTTGTTATTCCCTTTTTAACCAGTGTTATCTTTTTGTTCTTGAAAGTAATGAAACTGTATTTCTTTTAAAATGCTCTCAGACCTACCAGAGCAACATTTGTCCTTGAATAGAGAAAACTTGCAGGATTTTATAAGCTTGAAAATCCCCAAATCTAGCATCCGAGAACAGAAGCCACCAATAACAACAGAGGAAGAAGAAAGTAACAGAGAAGCTGGCAGAATAAAAGGCATACCTTGGGAAGAGAAACTCACATGGAGGGGGTGAAGGGTGGGAGAAAGAGAAGGGTGAGAGAAAGAGAAGGAAGGATGGTTGAGAGGCTAAGTCATTGGCAGTGGAGAAAAAAACAACATATCTCCATTTTTAAAATTCTATATCCATGGACATTTACATGACTTTTCACATGTTTTACATAGTAAAGTCAAAATGCTGAACTATGTCCAAGAGTTGTGAAATAAGAGGAGGAAGGATAAGATCAGAGGAAAATGGTGGACGGACAGTGTTGACACCCAGAGTAGGAAGTATGGCCAGTGGAAATAGGGCTCTTCCACAGTCATGAGAAAAGCATGTCAGGGACCCACACATGAGGAGTGGTGGTAAGATGTATTGGAGTAGAAATACGGAGTCTCATCTGAGAAAGGTGGTCAGCTCTGTCCTGCTGTGAAAGAAGTCCAGCCTTGTCTGCGCAAGCCGAGGAGAAAGGCCAGGGTCCAGAGATTCTGTGCCATTGGCCCAGCATCTGCAGGGCACCTGACGCGTTCGTAGTTCTGTTCAGCACATGGCAAAGCTTAATCCAGCTCTGTCTCTGTCCCCATCCGGTTAGCTTAGTCTCTGTTCCGACTGACTGCCCCACAACCAGGTCTGTGCTTGGAGCCGGGCTTGGAGCCATGGGGCTGCTACAGAGAGAGGATGCTCCTGAGCAGGGCTTTCGTTAAGCTTTGATTGTATTCTCTCAGGTTTGGGAAAGGCTAAGCTTTCTTTCAAGGTAACCTAGCTCTTTTCTGGCTTTTCGTGGGCTCGTGCTGAGCCCTCTCTCTATCCTATACCTTTCTTGGACTTTCTGGGGTTCTATTGCCCTCATCCAATCCAATCCTTTTCTCAGGCTAGACATCTCCCCTTTATGGTTGCTATCTACCTTAGCTTCTACTGTGTGATTCCCTGGGGAGATTGGAAAGCCAGTCCTTTCTCCTCATATGGGGAACTAATGGATGTTAACTCCCTTGGCAGAGATCCAGCTATTCCCTGGGGGTATTTGAAGCTGTAACTTCTAGACCTAAACCTGATTCAGTATAAATTCCAGACTCAATCCGGCCCAGCTAATCTAGCTCCCCTCTCTTGTTAACGCCTACCTGCCTCTGCTAACCGAAGAATTTAGATGCTTCAGTGCTTTAGTTTACAAAGCATTTGTTAGGGTATTTCTTCCTCACAATGCTATAACAGGGACAGGGGCGGCAACACTAACTCAATTGTACAGAGAAAGAAACTGAGGTCCAGAGATGATGACCAGTCATGTACCAGGTAGCCAGCAAGTGATGGGATTCTAGTGTGGACAGAAATGGAGACCGACCAAGTGAAAACAAGCAAAGGCTGTGTTGTCGACTTTGTTACAATGAGGGAGCCAGCTATTGTCATTTAGGTTTTGGAAGATACTCTAAGGCCGATGGAGGAGTGGGAAAGCATTACAGTGGGAAGAGGGAAGGCTTTAGGTATGCCTGCGTGGAGGCGGTTGGCATGGGGGAGCTTTAGTTGGGTTCCAATGTGACTGGTCCGGGGTGCATACCTGGTCCTCTCTAATTGGTCCTACATTGGAAGCCGGAAAGCTGTCAGTTATTAATCGAGTCCTGGCCTTTTGGGGGTGATTGTTACACGGGTTTTTGTTTGGTTTCCTGGGTTTTACTAGAGATAATGTCTGACTTCGTACAAGTCTGATTTGGACAGTGGGTTGGCTTCCCGGCCTGGCTAATGTAGATAATGGATTGTTTTCCTGGGTTTGTTGCCACAGGTTGTGGGTCAGAGGTCTATTCTATATATTGTCTGGCTGTTGTCTCTTTGCATATTTAGTCTCTCATTACTGAGTCCTTTTAGACTTTAGTTAAAACAAAACAACAAAACAGAATTATGCCCTCCACTTTGCTATTTTGCCCAAGTCTGTTCTGGAGGGTGTTGGAGCAAGCTCATTCTAAGGTGCACAGGTCTTAAGAGCTCAAGCTAGTTCTGCATTAGCACTTTATTGGAAGTTCGTGCGGGAAGGCTTTTATTTTTTATTTTTGGCCAAGCCTGTGCCTAGATTAGAATGCAAGGCATGAACAACTTCTGCACGTATTTGCATGATGGAGGAAGACAACCTCAATCGAGGGAGAACCTTGTCTTCTAATTAGCTGCTTGAGCCCCAGGATCTGAGTTCACTATGCAAATGAGGGACTGCAGAAGGCTGCGGGGTGACAGGCTGCCCCTCAAACCATCCTGGATGACGGACAGCCTCCTTAAACTCATGTAGCTCTTCTTTCCCCTCCTGTCCACTGGGGAGAGATTGCTGATGCAACAGGTAATAGGTAACTGGAAAAATTGAATCCTGAAACCTCATATTATAGAAATTCTTCCCTTCCCAAATGCTAGGAAATAAAGGGAACTTGAAGTCATTGGCCAGGCTGCCTGCCTGTCACTAGTGTGCGGCAGAAGCGACAGGAAGGGGAGGGAGCTTCTTGCAGAGGAGCTGGTGCTTTGGTCTGAAGCCTTTTGCCTACCTTGTTCGGTTGGCAATTGCTAACATGTGATTGAAGGGAGGACCCAATACCTCAAATATCAGTGATTTGAATAGCCACTGGCCTCTTCGGACCTGGTGCCTCCTCTGCCAATCCCTCCGAATCGCTTTAGGGCACACATTTCTGCTCTGCTGAAGGCTCAGGGCAGAGAACAGTGGCCTCAGAGCAAGATGGCCTCATGCACGGCGGTGGACAAGCTGACCAGAGGGTCTCTTCTGTTAGATGTGATCCAGAACCGAGGTTCAGGACCTGAAAAGGGTTTTCTCGAAAAGCCTCTGCTCCCTGTAGCCTATCTGAGCTCTGGGCTTTGCAGTGGCCAGCTGGCCCACACTAGCCTCCTTTCTGTCCTCAAATGTGCCAAGTTCTTCCGCACGCAGGGCCTCCCAGCCTGCTGTTCCCTCTGCCTCCAGCACCCAATGGCTCCTTCACTAGGCTGGACCCTATTCATTGGCCATGGGCTTAGACATCACTTCCCTGTGCACACTCCGCCTCAGTCTGGGTTTGTTCCTGTGTTTTTCACTCTTCTGCTGTGCTGTATTTTTCCTTTGAAATGCTTGTAGAGCGGAGAAAATAGTTTTACCAGATCCTCTTAGGAATCCTGGCTGGGTCTGAACATTAAACTAGCAAAGAGAAAAACATACAAATTTATTTCTGTTTTATGTGACATGGGGACCTTCATGAGAACTTGAAGACCCAAAGAAATGGTTAATTCTGAGTGTTTTTATGTTACGTTTGATGAAGGGTAAAAAGTTAGGACAGCAGTGAACTCAGTGTAGTAACTGGGGGAACTGAGCAAGGCCTTATTTCAGATACCTCTCTGCCCAAGGAGATAGAATGAAGTAGATAGGACACTCCATCAGGTGTAGGGAGGGTACCTCTCACATGAAGGTGTTGTGACCTGCTTCAGGGGCAAGTCAGAAGTTCTTCCTGCATATGCCATTTTCTTTTCAAATTTCTTCAGCTTGAAATGTTCAATATGCCAAATTGCCATGTTTCAGGGTACTGTGTCCTGGACCCCGCCACTTATCACAAGTCAAGTTGAATACTTGTTAGTATGGTAACTTTTTAATGTCTGCCTTGCCCACCAGACTGTAAGCTACCTGGGGGCAAGGACCGTGTCTGCCTCCACTGCTGAATCCCACCCCAGTGCCCGGCATAGCAGGGTGCCTGCACAATAGACACAAAATCTACTGTTGCTAAATGAATGAAAAGCACAATAGAAACTCTGTGCCTGCTTTCTTCTACTAAATCTGATTCCCATGGACTAATAATCTATATTCTCTGTTCCAACACACTTTACTCAGGCTCTCCCAAATCGGCATAGTTTCTGCCTGAAAAATAGTAGCCTTCATCTTTTTTCCCCCCGAAACCTAATAGCCTATGTGCCCCCAGTTCTGCTCAGTCTCTGCCTGGCACTCCCCTCTGACCCTCACCAAACCTTTGTTCCCTTTGTCTTCCTTCTCTAGAGGGGTGGAGGATTTGGAGAACCACGGTGCCCTCTCTCTTGTCATTTAAAAACCAGAGCCGTGCATCATGGTATGAAAACTGAAAGACAACTGCTCAGCTCACATTTCACTCAGCCTGGGCTCTGAGCAGAATGATTTTTAGATGCAGAACCTTACAGGCAAAGTCCAAGCAGAAACAAGTGTCTAATTGCTGTAGCACAGATCTTGTGGGGACGATCCCTCAGGCTAATAGGTGAGCTGTTTGCTGGGTTTTGTAGCAGCTACAGTTAGGCTGCTGCTGCCAAGCTCCAGGGAGGGCCCGTTTCCATGGAATACAATGCTGATGGCCCCTCCTGGACTCTGGTGCTTAGGTGCTTAGGGGTTGCTGGTGTGCGTTCTCATTGATGCACCATTCCAGCCCTTGTTTATGGAAACAAAAAATAAATTCAGATGTCCTCCATGGCTTTGCAGATAAAATTTTCTTGAGTCTGGGGCTTGACGTCAAGTAGTTAGTGACTTTACCACGTGGCAAGCATAAAACATCCCATAGCAAAGTCTTAATTTTCCAAGTCAGTAAGTTTGAAAACCAGCACTGAGATTGCAATGGTTGTGTTAAAAATAAAAAGCCCTGTAAACTTCCATACAATTTGTAAATCTGTAAGGATTTTAAGTCCCACTTTTGATTTTGGCATCTGAGTATGTGTGTTTATTTCTTCCTCCATGCATGGTACAACATTTCAAGTTCATCTGGGATTTCTATCATATGGAAAGTCTGTGTGACTGCCACTGGGACTAAGCAGGGTGAGACTGCTTATGGGGGAAAGGAAAGACAGTGGGTTCTTCTGCTGTATTTTTGTTGTAAATATTTTCCACATAGAAAATCTAAATAACTGCTCTCAAAATGCTTATGTTTTAAATACAGTACATGGCTGGTTTGTTAGGTCCGGTGATGGAAAGGGCTGAAAAGTATAAATAAGACAACTCAAGATTCAGTTAAATTCTACCACTAAATGGATAGATTATGGACAGGGACTCTCAGTTAAGAGGCTCTTAGAATAATTCTAGAAAAAGATTATGAGCACTGAATCAAGGAAGTGTGCCATACAACAATGGTTCCCTGGAGGCCGTGAGGACATGGGACAAACACTTTTGGTTGGCTACTTACTGGCCATCGCAATGGACTTCTATTAACTGCCTCCTGTTGTAGCAGCAGTGAAAAGCCAAATGCTCACTATTTCAGCCTCCCTTGCAGCTACCATTGTCCAAGGTTCTGTCCAGTGAGACAAGAGAAAGTCAACTGGAGAAATCTAGGAAGAATTTTACTCCCTTGTAAAAGGAAAGACCATCATGATGATTCTAATTCATCTTCCTCCTCCTATTATGCAGCTGTCTACCTGTCCTGGCCTTGGACATGATCATGTAGACTTTATGCCTGCATTTGCAATGACTATGTTGTGATCCTGAAGAAGGTCATGAAAATTGCATAGATGCTGCCTCAGAGTCCTGACCCTAGGTTGCCTCTGAGCCAGTTTTGTAACTACCCAGGTCCAGATTTCATTTCTTTATAGTTTATGATACTCAGTTTTTTGTTATTGTTGTTATTGTTACTTGAAGCCCAAATCATTCTTAATTGATAGAGGACATAATATAGTTGCCACTAGTTTTAGGGAAGGAATATAGACCAATGAGAAAAAAGTATAGATCTTGTTTGGAATTAGACCTGGCTTGATTATTTACCAGGGATATGAACTTGATTGAGCCAGGTAATAAACATCTTGGAACATGAATTTCCTCCTGTGTTAAATGAGGAAACTGGACAAATGGATACTAAAATCAAACCAGGAAGATTAAAAAAAAAATAGTTCCCTAATGTACTAAAGGTAAAAAAAACAAAAAAGGGACAGAATTACAATGTATACTATAGAGAAAACTTAAGGAGGTAGAAACTCTCAGTGTCCTATAGAATGGGTTTTGTTGCCCTAGACATGACCCAGTATAGTGCATTTTAAAAGAGCAGACAAGGAATTTATCCATGACAGCTCTGTTCTTGCCGAGAGCTTACCTTACAACATGAGACCCTCTACAGCCAGTCAGAGGGGTTTTCTTGTTGCTTTAAGATATACTTAGCAGCTGCTTCTTGCTGTCACTGTCAGCTCTGAGGATCTGGTCTCTGTGGAGCCTCTGTAGCATTTGAAGCTTTAGCTGGATGGGTGTCATGGCAACAGCTACACTCCTAGCACCAGGGATGTGCTTGTTTTGCTAAGAGCCAGGCCTTGGCCTTCCGATTTGGGGAAAAATAAGCTTTCTCTTTTCTGAATCCTGCCACACAGCTCTCTAGCCTCACTTTTAACTAGTGGGTTTTCCGGCAACTAGACTTCCTCAAATGGGCCAGCCACACAAGCTGTTTTTGAACTAGAAGTTTCTGGGTTGGGACTTCCCTGAGTAAACACTCATCAGGATAAAATGTGTTGAATCTAGCAAAGTGTCACTTCCGAAGGAAAAGAAATTTGACAACACACAACCCCTTCTTTAAAAAGGGGCTTTTTTGGAGCCCAATGGCCAAATTCTCATCTGTCTCATAGGAGAACAAATCAGCTCTGCCAGGAAATAAAACACTCTCCATAAAATGCTGGATTTGGGCCATAACCGGTTTGGCTCAGTAGATGGAGCATCGGCCTGAGGACTGAAAGGTCTCAGGTTCGATTCTGGTCAAGGGCATGTGCCTTGGTTGTGGGCACATCCCCAGTGGGAGGTATGCAGGAGGCGGCTGATCAATGTTTCTCTCTCATCCATGTTTCTAACTGTCTCTCTCCCTTCCTCTCTGTAAAAAATCAATAAAATATATTTTTAAACAAATGCTGGATTTGAGGGTGTGAGGATGTTTGGAACGAAAAAGTATGTATGCAGCTCCCCCGCCCCCGCCCCTGAGAGGTTTAATCACTGTCTGACCACCATAGTGGCTCCTTGTGTTAGCTCTGGCTTCAATCGGCCCCATATATTGTTCTTTTCCTAGCACAGTAGGCTTCCAGGGCTGGAAGAAGCAAGAAAGCAAATGAACAAACACCAAGACCAAGGCCCACCCCTGTGAGGAACATCTTTGGTTTTCTCTCTTACTGAAGATAGGGTTCTAGAAAATATGCATTTTTTTTCTTTCTGTAAAGTATTCAGTTATAATAGTATCTTCAGTTTAGAGAAATAACTGGCATGCCCTATTTTATTTTTAATACCCAGTACCATGCATTATGAGTGAGAGAGTAGTGGGGATAATCAGTTTAAGCCTAAATTGAGTTTATTTCTGGGAGTGGAGCTTTCTTTGGGGGGGGGGGTGGGGGGGCGGGAATCTAGATTACTGAGGGGACAGGACTACTAGGAATCTATTTGCATGTGAAAATAAGGAGCCTCTAGGAGAAGAATTCCTCCTGGGAAATAGGACAAGCTATGCTCAAATTTACAGTCTTTGTTATCAAAATAGCTTTGAGAGTGGAATTGGGCCCATACCTCCTTTTTCTGAGGCTTTGGCAGAGTGTGGGAACTGTAAGTGAAACACAAAATAAAATAGAAGTAATTATTTTCACACAAAAATCTCTGACGAAGCAATGTAGTTGGCCTACTTTGGCACCACATGGATTCTGTCACACTTGAGGAAGGATCTGGAACATTAAATGGGTGCAGCACACTCAGTAGCAGCCATAGATAGTAGAAGGAAAAGTAATCCTGAAGGGGCAACTGTTTGGAGACAGACACTGGAAATAGTCTCCCAACAGGTCTCCTGTACCTATGGAGGCACAGGGAATTAATCATGAGCAAATGTAAGACTTCACATGAGGACTCCCACACACCTGGAAGGGCAATTTCAAGGGTGTATAAGGCCCAGGCAGAGTGGGCCTGCACCAGGAAACCATAGCTCACTTAGTGGTCCTGGGACAAAGCATTGTACAAGTGTATAATTCTAATACACCATGGTAAGTGACAGAAGGAACAGCAAGACAGAAGAGACACACTCTAGTCAGACAGCAAAGATTGAGAGATGCTTCTGAGAACAGACGAATCTGCAAGTTGGCCTGGAAAAACAAGTAGGAGCTGGTTAAGTAAAATGGGTCAGGAAGAGCATTCTGAGCAGAAAGAAGAATGTATGTCAGGGAAGAGAGGCAAGAGCCATGATGTGAGCAGGGATTGTAAGTGGTAAAGGTAGAGCATATAGATTGCCTGGAGTGGAGTGGTGGGAGGTGAAATGGAGAGCACTGATCATGTAGTCAAATGATAAGTTGGGAAGGTCCTTGAATGGCATGTCAAGGAGTTTGGGCCTTATCTTGAAGGCTGAGGTTGAGAATTTTTTAGTTAGGAGAGTGTTGTGATTAAATTTACTTTTCAGAGAACCCCTTCTAGCCTCAGTACATGGGCAAAATAGTTAGAGATTAGAAGGTTCATTAGGAGGTTCTTCTAGCAAGTACAGCAGAAGTTATGGGAGCCTGAACGAAGCAGTTGCAATATTGCAGGTGTTTTTGCAAAGATGGTCAGACTGTAAGGTTGTCATGCATTTTCCACAGGCGTTGTGATAGTCTGGGAATGTGGGGCTTTCCTACAGATAGACAGCCTTGGATTCAAATCCCAAGACTTCTAATGGCTGACCGAGTTTCCTTCAGTTAGATACATATGATTGCTGTCTGAGTCTACATTTTGCTCACTTATCAAGGGAGATGATGCTACCACCCTCAAGGTGCTATTCATGGTTGAATAAAAAAAACATGAGGTATGTTAAGAGTGTCTTGCAAATACATTAAGACATATGACTTCCTTTTTCTGTTCTTCTCACGGGGCACATACGAAAACTTGCCATACTGTGCTTACCTAAATCCAAGTATTAGTATTTTTTACACCAAATTCCCTCCCCATTTAAACATTGCTAGGGAGACATAACTCTTCCAAGAATCTCAGGAAAGAGGTTCAAGCAATAAGCAGTGGTCATATCCCCTTGTGACTTAAAAAAATGTTTTTAAAGTATGTTTTTATTGATTTTAGAGAGAAGGGAAGGAAGAGGGAAAAAGAGATAGAAACATCAATGAGAGAGAAACATTGATTGGCTGCCTCCTACATGCCCCCCACTGGGGATCGAGCCCAAAACTCAGGTAAGTGCCCTGACCAGGAATTGAACTGGTGGCCTCTTGGTGAATGGGTCGATGTTCAACCACTGAGCAACACCGGCTAGGCTCTGTTTGTGATTTTAATGCCTACATACATGTAAAGAGATATGTGTTTCCAAAATGTGCTCTCTAAGGCCTTACCACCAAGATTTTAAAGAAGATAAAATAAATGGGGGGGGGGACCCATCTTCTTTGAAACAAAAGGATGCATCTGAAAATTCTTGGAGATAGAGCATATTGGTAAATTTTTGGGATATTTTTAACCAGGTACATCAATTTAACACACATTATATCAGCAGTTGCATTTTGTATTCAAAAACTTGATGGGGAATCTGAGATCCTGCTGATAATGGAACAAGGAGCGCTTTCAGCTCTAAAAAGTCTAAAGCTAAGCGCTCATAAAAAATATTCTCTAAGTTCTGGTGGAGGAACATAAAAGAATAAAAACTGTACCTTCAGCAGTAAAAGCAAGCGTGAGAACCCCCTGGAGTGCTGTCAAATACAGACTGCTGGGCCTCAGACCTAGAGTTTCTGATTCAGTAAGTCTGGGGCAGAGCCCAGAGATTTGCATTTCCAGCAGGTCTCCAGGTGTTGCCCAAATTAGTCCATTTGGGCTGCCATAACAAAATACCACAGACTGAGTGACTTACACATTGGAATTTATTTTCTCAGTTTTTGAGGCTGGAAAGTTCAAGATCAAGGTGCTGACTGATTTAGCAAGGATTCTATTTCTGGCTTGCAAGCAGCTGCCTTCTTGCAGTGTCCTCACAGGGAAGAAAGGGAGAGAGGGAGAGAATACACAGAAAGCACTCTTGCGTGTCTTCTGATACAGGCACCAGTTCCATCACGAGGACCCACCTGTATGACCTCATCTAACCTCTGTTACCTCCTGAAATCCCTATCTTCAAGTATCATCACATTAAGGTTATGGCTTCTATCTATGGATTTTAGGAGGGACACACCTTTTGTCTATAACATTCTGTCCCTGGCTTCCCCAAAATCATGCCCTTTTTGCATGCAGAATACATTCATTCCATCCCAAAATTCCTCTCAACTGTGAATCTGGAATAGACATTCTTGTTCCAAAAGGGAGAAATTGGAAGGAAAAAGGGATGATGGGTCGCAATCAAGTCCAAACCTTGGTAAGATGGATCTTAAGGCTTTCATGATAATGTGGAAGATCAGGTTCAAAGGTAGAATTCTCAGGATCCTCAGAATTCCATACCCATCATTATCTAGACCTGCCCCCCTTTTTTTCCTGTCAACCCCATCCTGGGAAAAGATTGAACAAACAGGCTCAGGGCCTTCTGATTAGGGAATTCCAATATCCCAGGGATCCAGAGGAATTGGTCTGGAAGGGAGACACCAGCTCCAAAGTGGCATGCCACTTAGCTTCATGGACTCCTTGCCCACGGGGAGAGGTGAGGTCAGTGAAGGAACAGAATGGGGCCCTTTAAAGCAAAGGACACAGAACAGGACTCAACATGATCAAGTCTAAGAGTAATACAGTATAACAGGAGGTGATGTGACCTCAGAAAAGAAAACCGTGTAATGGTGCATCCAGGCCAATGGGACCATTTCAGCATCACAGAGATCCCAACCTGAAGGACTAATGTCCACAAAGGATGTTGTAAGGCTCAAAGGCCAGACAGGACCCTTATCTCCCATTCTCCAGGCCTTGGCCCTGGGAGAACCTGGGGTGGACTGAAGTTAAGTTCTATACTACCTGAGGTGGAGGTGGGGTTCAGATTCTGGAATTACATGTAAATCTAATCTAATAAAAGAGTAATATGCAAATTAACCCTCACTTCATTACACCTAAGCTTCACCCACCAGCCAAACCACATCCACCAACCAATCAGAGCGATTATATGCAAATTAACCCAGCCAAGATGGTGGCTGGCAGCCATGGAGCTAGAGCAAAAAGGAGGCCAGCGATGGAGGAAACTGCCTGCCTAGGCCAGCTGTGGCCTCTGCTCAAGATAACAAAGTTTCAATTATAGAAGCCACGGAGCTGAAGCAAACAGGAGGCTTCATTGCCTGCCTAGGCAGGCTGTGGCCTCAGCTCAAGGCAACAAAGTTTCAATTATAGAAGATAGATAAACCCCAGAGATCTTCTTCCAGCCAGTCTCATTGGGACCTTGGGGCAATGGGAGCTGTGGCCAACCTGCAAACAGCCATCAGCCCCTCATTCAGGCTGGCCAGGCACGCCAGCAGGTGGACATCCACCGAGGGGTCCCAGACTGCGAGAAGGCACAGGCCGGGCTGGGGGAACCCCCCCCCCCCGCCGAGTGCACAAATTTTTGTGCACCGGACCCCTAGTTGATCTATAGCAAAGTATTAATATTTTCTGAATACGTAATTTTTTTTGGATTGAGATTAGTTCCTACTATATATACATGTGTTAGTCTGCTAGGACTGCCATAACAAAATGTAATAGATGGGGTGGTTTAAACAACAGGAATTTATTTCTCACAGTTCCAGAGGCTGGAAGTCTCAGATCAAGGTGTCACAGATTTGGTTTTTCATGAGGTCCCTCTCCTTGGCTTGCAGATGGCTACCTCCTTACTGTGTCCTCACATGGTCTTGCCTCTGTGTGCAAACATCCTTGGTGCCTCTTCCTTTTCCCATATGGATACTAGTCCTATAGGACTAGAAACTCACCCTCATCATTTCACTTAACCTTAATTAATACTTTAAAGAAAATATAATCATCCCAGCACACAGCAGTTTCAATTAATTATTGACTAAGTGAAAGAGTTCTGATAAAAAGAATTTTGAAGAAACACACTAATATATAGAAATAAGGGATTTTAAAAGTATATTTGATAGAAAAATCTTACTTGAATTAAGAATAACCATTAAGCCCAGCCGGTGTGACTCAGTGGTTGAGCATCGACCTATGAACCAGGAGGTCAGGGTTTGATTCTTGGTCAGGGCACAAGTCCAGCTTGTGGGCTCGATCCCCAGTGTGTGGTGTGCAGGAGGCAGCCAATCAATGATTCTCTCTCATCATTGATGTTTCTACCTCTCTCTCCTTTTCCCTTCCTCTCTGAAATCAATAAAAATATATATATTTTAAAAAAGAATAACCATTAAAAACTAGAAACATATTTTATAATGTCTCAAAAATACTACATATCTTTATGTCATTCTAATATAGAATCAAATTAGCCCTTAATATCAGTTTGAGAGCAAATATAGAGAAAGAGATGCATGCTACTGTTTTAAATAGGGATTTATTTTAGTAGATTATTTATATACAATAGTCTCAACCCAGTAAACTAGTCTTCATAGGATGTATACTATGCCAATAATTCAATAGCTTGAAGTGGCAGGAGAGTGAAAGCATTAATGTTGTTAAATTGTTTTACTGCAAAATGCTTTCACGCTAATGCCACTTGAGACTATTGAATTATTGATATAGTATACAAATCACACTGTTTTTGTGGCACCAACCATTTGGGTCAATGAAAAATGAGATGAATCTATTGTTGTAATTCAATATTTTATTTTTTTGCGATGTGTACAAAATTTCTGAACCCGTGCCTTGGGTCATAGATATGTTCTTTGCCCTATAAATTAATGGCGGTTTTTCTATATGATGAGTTAATCCTTAGTAAATGAGTTTTGGAAAAGACATGTGAATTTATGGTTCTTAAGTGCCTTTCTATTTGGGAGAAAATAATTCTTATTTATGTAAATGTCCAAGCTAATGAAAGGACCCAAGGAAATGTTAGGAGTAACCTGCCGATCTTGCCAATCTTGCTATCTGAGGTGAGACTAGAGATGCTTGTCACCGTTCAAGATATGACTTTTCCTCTTTGTCCATCAGCCACTTTATTGGTCTTGCTTTATTCCCAAAATGTATAGAAAATAATTTTGTGGAAAGTGACTCCATTTTAGCTTACAAACAAACCAACTGATAACTGAAACTTGCTGCCATAGAATAAACTATATTAACTACTGTGTGGGTGAGAAAGCATTTTTAATACGGATATAGCTACTGTTACTATAAGTCAGCTGAGGTCAGGGCTGGGCAGACCAAAGGATACTTTTCAAAGGCATTGGAGTCACATCAGAAACAGCCTATCTAATTAGGTTTTTCGTGGACATTCAATTTAGCATGTTGAATCCCTATTATGAACAAACGGCTGTGTTTGATATATGCCTGCATTAGTAGCAGCGGTCAATTGGGGTCAAGAAAAAAGTATGTTGGTTTAAAATGCTTTAGTGTCATCTACTCCCAGACTGTTGATGTTCTGCTGAGGTCCTCAGAGGGTAATTGACCTCCCCCAAGATCATCTTGCGGCAAAGCTATCACATGAGCCTCCTGAATTTCAGTTCAACTCTACTTCCACTCTGTGACTTGTCTCCCCTGATGTCTGTTTTTTGCTTACTTAGCACAGTAAACAGATGGTTCCTTCCACTACCCATTTAACTAAATGACCGTAGCATTGTAGACCTTAGTCATGTTGTATTCTTTGCAAGACAACTTTCCTCTCAGCTAGCTACTAAGAAGGGTTCATGAGGGCACAATGGCTACACTTTACATTGCTCAGTTACCTCCCTTCTAGGCAGGGCATGGAGCTGGGGCATGGAACGCAGCTGGTTTTCCAGGCACGAAGATGAAATATGAGAATGGAGTGGGCTTGGCTGAGGTCAGGGGCCTAACAAGTAGGGAGCTAAGAGTGAAAGTGGGCTGTGGAACTAAAACCATCTGGAGAAAGAAACAAATTCCACAGGAGCTGGGTAGGCTGCCCCCGCCCGCCGCCCCCCCGCCATGACTTTGCTGGCACCAGAGGGCCTGGCTGCATCCATGCCACAGAGTGGGGTGGACTCCCCTCACACCAGGTTTCGTGGTGGTTGGGCAGAGAGCTATCATTGAGTAGAGTTGGGCCCCTGCTAAAGGAATTGTATTTTAGGACACATTTGGGGCCCTATAGAAAAAAAGGCTTCCAAATTTGTCCTAAAAGCAAAATAACACAAACAAACAAATAAAATAAAAACCCCGACTCTTACAGTTGTTTCCAGTATTTTCAGTGCCAAGGATGACTTACCCAAGAAAAAATGCCAATTCCACTGACTAAATCTAGTAGCAACTTACGGAACTCAGTATCACTTCTGGCTGAACCTCCAACAGATCTAAATGTGTCCCAAGTGACATATTTTAGAAATAGTTGTTATACTTTGATTTGAATAAAAAATACCTCTTAACCAACCCAAATATTTCAAAAAGCAAGAAGACAATTCAAAAATTGAAGGAATATAACAATCATTAATTACTCCATTGCTTTTTAAGACCCCTTTCAAAATTTGTACTTAATAAGTTCTTTTAGCACCCCCTACCCCCTGCCTCCACTTAGTTTCAAATGTACAAAAGCAGCTTCATACCTCCATGAAGTTTAAGCAGTTGTTGCGTGGGAGAATCTATAGTATCTCCAGAGCAACTGAGTTCTTGTTCTGTGGCATATGATGTCAATTTAACTCAAATAAAATCTTACAAAAAATGAACTCTCTGAAAAAGGAGAGAGAGAGAGAGAGAAAGAGAGAGAGAGAGAGAGAGAGAGAGAGAGAGAGAGAGAGAGAGAATTCTTTCAAAAGCTCAGCTAAGTGGGGAAGAAACTATTTCCAATGTGGTGGTTAAGAATGTCCTCCAAGTAACACACTGTAGATTCCAGTTGAAAATGTACTAGTAGAATAGGTTCCAATTGTAAAATTCAAGATCTAGTGTGCATGCAATGAATTGAAGAAGCATAAGCCATATCTGGCACTCTAGCTGCACAGAAATCTTAGAAATGCATTTTTCAGCTTTCTAGCCTCCATATGCTGGTGTGAGGTTTAAGCAGTTGTTGAGTATGCAAATCTATAGTATCTCTCACCCTTGACTTGTTTGAGCAGAATACATAAATATGAATATTAAGAAATTGATAGGAAACAATAAAAAGAAATGTAGATCTTAATAAGTTAGGGATGAACAGAAGAATAAAAATAGAATCTGTGTAACTGTCAAACCATCAGAAAATATATTAATTTATCTAATGGAAGTTAGTAATGAAGGACCCGCCTTCCCACAAATATATCATAAATTGAAAACCTGATGATAATTGAAAATATGAAATAAAACTACAAAGAATTCTGATGTAATAGAATTATAAATGGACTATATCAATAAATGGAATAAATCAATAAAAAAAGATTCTTAGATTAGAAGTTTCTACAAGATGAATATTTAAGAAAAAACCGCAGACAGGCAACTGAAAATAAAAGCATTACATGTCAAGATGTGTTTAGAACTAAATCAATTTGTGAAGGAAAATTTATAGCTTTCACTTCTATAATAGAAAATAAAGTGTTTTGTCTAAGAAGATAGAAAAAGTTACACCATAAAAACTCAAGAAAAATGAAGAAAGAATAAATCTTAGAGCAAAAATATGAAGAGCAATAAAAATAGAGAATAACATATTGAAAACTTTCAGAATACTAGTTTTAAAAATAAGAAGATTAGACAAATCTTTGAGAAAACTAATAAAGGACAAAAGAGAACATGCAAATAAGATACTCAATGAAAAGGGGAAAATAATTACAACTAAAAGAGGTCTTAAAATAATAAAATTATAAACAACCATTACTTTCAGATCTAAACACAGAAATTCCAATTGGACCAAAAGATACTAACGGAATTGAAAGGAAAATTATCCTACCTTCAAAAAGAAGTTTCAGTCTTATTATTTTAATGGATGGATTCTAACAGAATTTCAAAGAGCAAATAATTGTCATCTAAGTAAATTGTTCCAAAAAATTGAAAAGACTAACTGCAACCCTAATTGTTTTTGAGGCTGGCATAATTTTGATTCCTAAAACAGAGTCAGCAAAACAAAAGAAAAAATTAAGTACATTGTATTTATGACAAAGAAAGAAAATGTCTATGTAAAATATTAGATAATGAATGCCAATCATATATTATAGAAATACTAGAGGCCCAGTGCACGGATTCATGCACTGGGTGGGTGGGGGTCCCTCGTCCTGGCCTATGGAGATCAGGCTGAAACCGACTCTCCAACATCCCCCAAGGGCTCCGAATTGCGAGAGGCAGTTCTTGGGTTATGTACCCTGGAATCTGGCTTCCTCCTCTCTGCTTTCAGGTGGGTCACCCAAGAACCACAGCTGCCAAGTCACCGTAGCTCGGCAGCTCCTGCATTGAGCGTCTGTCTCCTGGTGGTCATTGTGCATCATAGCTACTGGTTGGATGGTTGAACAGTTGCTTAAGCTTTTATATATCTGAATAATATGATCTAGTAGGATTTATCCCAGAAATGCAAGACTAACCTAAAGTCAGAAAATCTATCATTAAAACTCATCACATTAATGGATGGAAAAAAATTGAGAAATTTTAACTTCTATTAATGGACGTATAGTACCTCACAGTAAACTAAGACATGAAGGAATTTTCTTAACCTGGTAAATATTATGTACAAATCTCTACAGAAAACATCATGTTTAAGGAAAAACTTTAAATTTACTCCTTTTTAGATCAGGAACAAAAGAAGAATATGGCATATCAGTAATGCTTACTGTTCTACAAATAATTGAAGGTCCTGCCTGCCTCACACAGAAAGACAAGAAATAGAAATGAGACCCAGAACAATTGGAAGGAAGAGCAAGCTCATCATTTTTTTTTTTTTTTTGCAGATGACATACGAATTCACATAGAAATAAGAGCTTAATAAACTCTTAGTTTAAGAGTGTTTAGAAGTTTGCTAGTTAAACTTAGAAAAGTATACCACAACAATAATTTACTAGAAAATGCTAAAGAAAAAGACATTATTTCTAACAACAAATATAATAAAGTAGTTAGAATTAACCTACAAGGGATAAAGAAAAGTGTTATAATAAAAAAATTAAACACCTTATAAGAGACATAAAATGGTCAAAAGAATAAGCAACCAACAGAAAGAAAAATCTAAATGGGTAACAAGTATGTGAAGAGATGTCCCATTTTAGTAGAAATCAGAGAAATGCAAATGAAAATAACAAGACCCACTTCACAACCACCACACAGCCAAAAGTTAGAACGTTGGATGATATTGTGGGGAGGAGCAGGAATTGTCAGGTCTCCCTGTTGAGAATGTACAGGAGCCATCCCTGAAGCACCATATGGCTGTCCCTGGTAATAAACAGGGGGTGCAAATAATGGGCTCCCACATGATAGTCACAGGGAATATTACATCCAGGAAGGAGTCGTTTCCTCTGGGAAACTGAATGATGAATATAACTCAGTATATTTATATGAATTGAGATCATATTTACATATCTTTCCAAGACACATTTAGACCCAAGGATGTATATTAAACACATTAGAATGAATGCCAGTGAGGCGGGGGAAAGGGAAGTAAGTGTGTGGTTGGGTTTTGATGAATACAGAAATAAGAGAAGGGCTTAGCAAGGATTGATGATGACAGCCAGAAACAGAAAAACATTGTACTCAACTCTCTCCTTCCAAAGTCCCAAAGGAGGACAACAATGACACAGAGTAAGGGTGTGCAACACGAGTCCCTGAGGCTGAGTGAGGAGTTGAGTGAAGTAGAAGGTGCCATCGAGAGGGTCTCTCTGAGTCCTCAGAGTCGGCATTCCTGTGCCCTTTCCAGGCCTGTGGCAGGGTGGTCAGTGGAGAGGGTGCTCTGAGGGGCTGAGCCTATCCCATTAGACATCAATGTACCCCAAGCTCAAGCCTGATTTTCACGTTTCTGAGCCTTGTGCCCTAGTGATATGCATATAAAATGGGAATAATTTGATACTGAACACATTGGAATTGCTATGTGAGTGCTCACTGCTATGGGGTGGTATGTTAGTTAAGGCTGTTTTAACCAAGTACCAAGGACTTGGTATCTTATAAACAACATACATCTATTTCTTAAAGTTTAAAGGCTGGACATCCAAGGTCAGAGTGCCAGCATGGCCAGGTTCTGGTGAGAGCCCTCTGTGGGGTTACAGATGCTGACTTCTCCTTGAACCCTCACAGCTTAGAGAACAGAGAGAGGGAGAGAGAATTCCTGTCTGCCCACATTGATCTTCCTTGTGACTTGTAAGGGCACTAATCCATTCACAAGGGCTCTGCCTTCATGACCTCATCTAATGCTAATGACCTCCACAGGCTCATCTCCTAATACCACCATGTTGAGGGTAGGGTTTCAACATATGCATTTGGGGTATCACAAATATTTAGTCCATCACACATGGTATATAGACTCAGTGGCAAAATGTCACAGAACAATTTATAGAAAACTTACCAAGCTTCTCTTTCCAGAAAAAGAGAGCTTCTTGAGGAGCGAAGGCCCTGAATGCATGCGTCAGGCCAGCACCTTTGTGGTATTTTATATGGGCTGTGCTCTCCTTAGTCTCCCCATTTGAGAGTGATTCCTTTCTGGTCAGGGCACATATCCAGAGACTCTACAGGCAGCAGTGCAGTAGACAGTGGCCTTAGCCCATAGCTTTTCACCCGAATTGATATCTAATCATAAATTAGTCCCTGAGTGGGTGCGAGAACATCCCAGTAATTAGTTCTGAAAAAAAGCTGCATTAAACATTTCCAGGTCATTTGGTGCTCCGCATGGCTCCATTAGGCACATGCGAATCCATAGGCATCTGGCTTGTTGTATTTTTGGAGAGCACACCAGGATGAGAGAGGAAGTCGCCAAGGCAACTCCACATGGCTGGGAGACAGGAAGTCATCAGCTCTGGGCTCTCCAGGACTGGCTTTGAGACAGAACCATTTATACCCCATTTGACTTGCTAGGTTCTCTTAGATGGGCAGCCGCATTCCAGGAGAACATGGATTTGCTTAGTGTCTTTCTAATATAGGCTTGCAAGTGCCATAATTAATAGAAGCACTTCCATTAAACATGTCAGATCTCATTTTTGGAAATTTAAAATCTCAATTTGTGTTGTCTCTGCTAGTTTATATTCAGTATTATGTGATTCATCACACAGCCTGTGTTATAAGATTCCTTAGGATTTCATATATTCCAGCAACTTCTAAGGGTTTGTATAAACATCATACCTCGCTTGCATGAAATGAAATAGTTTCATCATTTAAAATGCAAAATAGTCCCTATTGCATTTCCTTTTAAAATTTGTTTCACTTTCAAGCTAGTGGTTTTGTTATTTTTCTTTTCAAACTCAACTTATTTAAGGTTTAGGAGCATTTCTCCCTGCAACATTAGTTTCAAACGTGCTTTTAGTATTGTATTATTTTCCTGAAGAATTTTTGATCATAAAGGGGATGGCTGAATAAAGCTAATGAGCTGGATACATTTCCCCCTATTTATTTCATTTGAACTGCTTAACATCCTATAGCATACACACAGCTGAAGTATTTTCCAAATTTTTTAAAGGTTTTTATTACCTAACAAAGTTCTAAACATATTTTAAAAGAAGGATTAAAACCAACCACCACAGTGGCAGTCCTTAAACATCAAATTAGGATTTATTTTTCCAGATAAACAATGATAAGTTTTTTGGGGGAAGGAGGATTGAAAAATTATTTTCAATTACAGTTGCCATTCAATATTATTTTACTTTTGGGTATACAGCATCATAGTTAGAAATTTATATAAGTTATAAAGTGATTCCCCCATAAATCTAGTACTCACCTGGCGCTGTATATAGTTACTATGTTTTCTATGCATCCCCGTGACTTACCCTTTGTGAAAATGCTAAAGCTGTTCTCATTGCATTTCTTTTACTATTGTTTGAACATTTGCATGAGATTATTTCACTGGCTGTATATACAGCTCGCCACATAAGCACATGTGTATATGTTCTGGAGTTGCAAGGAAACATAGTTATTAGTCAGTCAACCACTGAATAAAATGTCATAGGTCTTTTCCTAAATTAGAGGATGCTTCTAAAGCCTGGGTTAGTAGTTATTGCTATTGTTTTCCTTGCAACTGGATGGCTATTTTAGGATGCTAAGTGAAAGGGTCTCTTTTCCCTTTTTGTACACTCAAACACAATGCTAAGAAATAGGCATATATTCTCTGTTTTGCTTCCAGCTCTCTGCTAAATGTGCGATTTAAAGATCTGCATTGTCTGGATCCCAAGACAGAACTTGCTCAGTAATGGGTTCTAATAGAGAGGTTTTGCTCATAGGTCTTTGGTAGAAACGCAGTGGCTGATCCAGTAGAGAAGAGTAGTAATGGGGAGGCAGACCTTCTTTAGAGCAAAAATTTTGGGTCAGTTGTGTCTGTCAATAATAATTTTTAACTCATTCAGGACCATGAGAGTTAAGTTTCCTTCTCTCCTCTGTAAGAATTGTAGAGAGCAAGTCAGCACAGTCTAGCAGAGAGCTTTGAGCAGCATATTGGGTAGGTGTTACATTTTCTTCTGTCTCAGTGTATTTACCTTCTGGAAAAGAAGCACATAGATCTTATTGAAACTTGCTTACAAACAATGGTTATGCTCTATTAACTTCCTTTTGCTCCCTGAGGAAGAGAAAAATAATTACATGGTCACCTTAGATTGTCCTAGGATTTCTGGGGGTCTCTACTAACATTCTATTCCTTAATTTTATAAATTGGTAGTCGATGTCTGAGACATTCATTGATGCATAAAACATCCACTTATTTGATTTTTTAAGGCTAAATAAAGATGGATAGTTAATGATTATCTGCCTTGATGAGAATATAATCTAATAAAAGAGTAATATGCAAATTAACCCTCACTCCATTACACATAAGCCATGCCCGCCAGCCAATCAGAGTGATGATATGCAAATTAACCTAGCCAAGATAGCAGCAGCCATGGAGCTAGAGCAAACAGGAGGCCAGCAATGGAGGAAACTGCCTGCCTAGGCCAGCAGTAGCCTCCACTTAAGGCAACAAAGTTTCAATTATAGAAGCCATGGAGCTGAAGCAAACAGGAGGCTTCATTTGCCTGCCTAGGTAGGCTGTGGCCTCTGCTCAAGGCAACAAAGTTTCAATTATAGAAGATAAATAAACCCCAGAAACCTGATTCCAGCCAGCCTCGCTGGGACGTTGGGTCAATGGGAGCTGTGGGCAGCCTGAAAATGGCCCTCAGTCCCTCACCCAGGCTGGCCACACCCCCATGGGGTGAGGGTTCCCACTGGGGGGCTTGACCAACCTGCAAACAACCATCAGCCCCTCACCCAGGCTGGCCAGGCACACCAGCAGGTAGACATTCCCTGAGGGGTCCTAGACTGTGAGAGGGCACAGGCCAGGCTGAGGGACACCCCCCCCCCCTGAGTGCACAAATATTTGTGCACAGGGCCCCTAGTGTAAAGATAATAAGATAGTACTCCCAGGTCCAACAAATGTAGACTTTCTATGCAAGAGTATGCCCAGCAGTCTGGAGATGACCATTTACAGATTTCAGATCAGTGACAAGTTTGTTCAATATATTTGGCTTGTTGCTATCATTCAGTTTTCAACTTTATGAACAGTTTATTTGATGCTATGTTTTCTTAGAACTAGTATGTTTCATCTAATTGAGTTTGATCTAAATTGGAGTCTAATAACTTGAGGCAAGTTTCAATTGATCTCAGCATTTTTTTTTTGAGGCTAACGTCATGGCCCTAAAAAGTCATAAACTGAAACACCGTGTAGGATTCTTGAGCAGCACCAATTTCCTCCCATAAATTAGGTTATACACTAATTCTAGTCATTTGTATGTCATCGACTGTCTTGCCTTTTGTAAGGCACTGGCTACATTACTCAGCTTATTGAAATTGGCACAATGGGTTCCTAATCCAAAGCTACTGTTTTTTCAGAATTTATCACTTTAATTATTTTGTGATCGTTTCGAGCCTAATTCAGAACCTTGGTCATTTAAACAGGGAATGCTTATTGGAAGGTCAGGTCCCTGCAGCTACCAGACTCAAGCATATGAATCACATTTGTAATATGTCCTTGAATTCTGAATTCTCCATTGTCAGGGCAGCGTGAGCCCTGAGTCGTGTCTCTGTTAGACAGCCATCTTTCCCCATCCTGAGCATCTACAGAGACGAAAGCTCACTACTTTCCAAGCAGGCACCAAGGGACTGGATGCTGCAAAAATGTGAGAAAGTGGGTGTAGGATTAATGGAGTTGGTATCTGATAAGAACAGGAAATGGTGCTTAAATATTGGGGTTTCGAGTTCAAAATGTGAACAGTGGAATTATTCTGGATATTCACAGTACTTGGGCCACATATCCCTGGCTTCCTGACTGTTGCCCATTTAAGACATGGTTTCCCCTGTATTCATCCCAGCCTCCATGTTTTGAAGGTGTTCCACATTCTGCACAGTTAGCCTTTCGACTCAGAGTTCATCTTGAATTAAAGTTCTTAACTGAGCCACATGAATATGACTTTCTGTCCACTCCCTTTAAAGTTCCTTACCTTTGGCTTTGGTGATAATATCAGAATATATTTCTTTTACTTGCTAACATGATGCCATAGTTCGGCTCTTTTAAGCTTCTTGAAGCAAAGACACACTCAGGCTCAGGATATAAGGAAGTGCAGCAAGGCTGCATGGGGAGATAAGAGAAGCCCCAGCAGCAGCCCTGGGGCACCTGGGACATTTCAGTAGCTGTCCCCTCAAACACAGGTGCCTGAGTTCCCTCTCTGCTGCCTGCTCACCAGGGGGCTCAGCAAGTCCTTGACTTTGCATCTGTTGCTCTTGCCCTCTGGCTGCTAGATTTTCTCTTTTCTCCTTCTCCTGGCTTCTATTGCTTCTTTCTAACTCTTCTTTGTATATTTTTTCAGGTTCACATTAAGATATTTGGACTAGAGCCCAGTCAGTGTGGTTCAGGGGTTGAGCATTAACCTATGAACCAGGAAGTCACAGTTTGGTTCCCAGTCAGGGCATATGCCCAAGTTGCGGGCTTGATCCCCAGTGTGGGGCATGCAGGAAGCAACCGATCAATGATTCTCTCTCATCACTGATGTTTCTATCTCTCTCTCTCTCTCTCTCTTTTTCTCTGAAATCAACAAAAATATATTTTTAAAAAAGATATTTGGACTAGAAAATGTGTAGGCCACTCCCCCGTCCCTACCCCAGATTTCTAAGTAAAAGCCACAGGAAGTTCTAAGGCAAATATGAATAAGACTAGATGAGGTTCCGATCCTACCCCCTGTGATGATTACTTTGATGCATTACACAATTTAAAAATGGCAATTTTTCCCAAAAATAACTTTTTGGGCACTGGAGGTTAGATAGGAACTTTGTCTGCCTATTCAGTAAACAGAATATTTTTAGTTCCTCAACAAACTGCTAATTCTTTTTTTAAATGTAAGGCTCTCAAACGGTCTAAGTGGTGAGATCTGAATAGCTCAATTCAGTCACAATTTGCTGTTTGGCAGGTCCCTGAGCCAAGCAGCGCTTCAGCCAGACAGGCCTCCATGGCCCACCAACTGTAAGCAGGGTTTCGGGATTATGTGATACCAAACAGCTAACTGGATGGCATCCCACAGGGGGCAAGGGGCCTAGCAGATGCATTGCTGTTCACACATATTTCTATGCAAACCACTGGAGGGCTTGACTACCACCACATGCAACACCAGGATTAATTCCTTCACTTTGAAATGTGATAACACTCAGCATAGTGCAAACTAACTCATGTCACCAACCTTTCCAGAGTACTTGATTCACAGCTTAGGGCTCCAGTGAGCCATATGGCCTCGGCCAGATAGTTCTAGGGTTTGCAGGTGGCAGGGAGCAGAGAAGCCACCTGGCTCTCCATCCACAGGAGGAGATCTATCTTCTCCTCTCTGTTCAACTTGAGTGTGGGAACATTTGGAAAGTACTGGAATTTCTGCAGCATTATGTTGATGAAGAATGACAATGTTATAGATTTAGATGAGTCTATTTTTGCTGTAATCGTGTCACTGTTTTTCCAAGGAGGTGAGAGGTGAGGTGTGTTATAAATTACCCATGAATTCTCCATGTGGAAACAGACCTAGAAACAGAGGCAGACCCTGGAGACCCTTCTGCTGGTCCTGCGTCTTCCCTGATGCTCTCCTGCTTATCTGGGGCTCCCTTTGGTGGCTGTCCTGAAGTCTTCTGCTTGGCCCTCGAGCCTTCCCTCCACTCACATGGTGCCTGTGACAGCTGATGCTTGTTGCCAGGCAGCCTGTCACATTGCCCAGTGGCAGAGAGTTTGTTTCCAGGGATGTGAAGAGGCTGGCAGACTGGGAGAAAAGTGGGTTGTTTTTATTTTCATGTGCAGGACTAATTCCATGGAAAGGCGATGATGCCCTGGGCATTCTCCTCACCAGCAGCAGCAGATGTCACTGCTTGCAGAGGAGTCTGTCTCACCTACCCTCCCACTTACTTTTCCTGGTGAAGCCCGAGGCAATACAATTAAGTCAAGCATGACTCCTTTTTATATTGAAAATGCTCTTGAGCTTGAATTACGGATTCAAATGGCTCTTAAAGAGAGCACCCACGAGGGGCTCCAAGTGCTGCCAGATGGCGGGGGAGCCAGGGAAGCAGAGGCTGCCTCTGAGAGACGGCACCCAGGCAGGCCCTTTCTCTTTTCTGTACAGAAAAGAGAAATACACACACCTCCAACTCCAGGTCTTCCTCACCTTCCTGAGATTGGGTGGACTCCGTGATCTCATTCGGCCATTTGAACTCCTGGGTTCCAACTATGGGGTCGTTTGCAGGATCTTGGCATTCAGCCAGGTTCTTAGATCTGTGGCTTGTGTCCTGTGTCCCCTCTGGCCATGGAGACACCCGATCTGATGCAAGGAGACTGGAGCAGCTCCTGGTCTATGAAAGCCTTTGAAGAGGAGTGGGTGTGAGGCAGGAATTACAGAGGGAGAAAAGGGCCTGTGGATAGCCTCCTCTCAGAGTAGCCACGGGTCTTCTGAGCTGGGGATGGGTCTCAGCTCTGCATCCATTCCTAGAGAATCTAAACTGAAGTGAGCCTCTCCTTCAGGCTCTTCTGATCTTGTAGGTCAGAATGTCTCACTTCCCCTGGGCATCTGCTGGACATCTGTCTGTCCACTCGCCCACATGCCCCCCCGCCAACAAAAATGGATCTTCTACTACCTGCTGATGCTGTGCCACATGCTGATGAGAAGCTGAATGAAACACTGGGGCCATGACCTAGGCACTCGGTCATGAAGGGGTCCTCAAACTACGGCCCGCAGGCCACATGCAGCCTGCCCAGGACATTAATCCGGCCTGCCAGGTGTTTTTGCCACCTTGTTTTTTTACTTGAAAATAAGATATGTGCAGTGTGCATAGGAATTTGTTCATAGTTTTTTTTTTTTAATTTTAATTATAGTCTGGCCCTCCAGCGGTCTGAGGGACAGTGAACTGGCCCCCTGTTTAAAAGTTTGAGGACCTCTGAGTCTTAGGGCGAAACTCCCAGGTGTGGCTGATCCCCAGGATCCTCTCAGGAGCTTTTAGAACTTCCACATCCCAGACCTACTGAGTCTGAATCTTCAGGTACGAGGCAGATTTTAAAATCTCTGCTTTAAAAGCTCCCCGGGTGATTTTGACTTTCACTTGGTTTTGAGAACCACCTATTGGGAGACGGTCACCGTCAGGAGGCAACAGATAAGCTAACAGATAAATTACAAGGGCTGCTGAAACCCTTGAACAAAGCCCTCCGGGAGCTGCGTCCACTCTGGAGAAGTGGAGCAAGGCAGCCAGCGGAGGTGACATGGAACAGGTTCTGGAAGGATGAGTAGTTTTCCAAACAAGATGTTGGTGCAACGAGATCCTACTCCACCAGCAGCCCTCATCAAAGCTTGGAGGTGTTGCTGAGGGAGGACGGGGTACCCTTGAGGTGCATACGCAGTGAGACTGGTATTGAGGCACACAAAGGTTAGCTTACGTCTTGGGGAAAGTTGATGGCTTGAGTTTAGGGTCCCTATAAGATGCCCCGAAGGATGTCCAAGAGAAAATGTGAAATGTGTTTGAAATTCAGGAAAGCAGTCGGGAACCAAAGCACGTGGTTATCCACGAAGCCTTCGGCATCTGTGCAGCAGCCCGTGGGGGCAGCTGGGAGAGCTGTAGGGTGGGTTCAGGCTCTGTACCCCAGAGGTAGCCCTTGGAACTCCAGGCCTTTAAAATTCTAGAGGGAGCATGGGAAGCTTCTTTGGGCACAGCTTTTAGAGGACCCTCATGTCCAGACAGAGTCCTC
>PVJC01005863.1:0-26428 GCA_004026665.1 Murina feae | reverse complement strand
TATTGGCTGAATGTCTCTCACAGCCACTCTTCCAGGAACGAGCTTGTGCCTGAGCACAGTGTCCCTCACTGATTTATTTGGCAAACACTTCAGGGGCATCTGCTGGGTCTCAGGCATTGTGCTGGGCTGGTGGATGTGAGGCTGAGTAAGACACAACTTCCAGATGTGTGTCTCCTTCTACCACTGATGTTTTTAAAGCTCCTTGATTTTTATTTCTCTCTGAGCAAAACGAGGTAAATAGCCTGCCATTTGTTGTTACCAAAAGGTGTGCTATGGGTTTAATAAACTCAAATGAGCAAAGAAAATCAGAAGAGTCCAGCTTGTTGGTTTCTTTTACTTACTCTGTTCAACAAAGGGTTTTAATGTTGTATTTAGAATGTAAAGTGCTCCCCAGGAGAGCTCTACGTGGAAACGATTGATTGAAGAAAACGCCTGATTCTGAATTATCTTTTTGGATAGCAAAAACTTTTGGTGAATAATGGTAATAATGAAAGATGCACGGGAAGATGCCTTATGTTAAAAGAAGGAGGGGGTGGGGGGAATCTCAGACTTTTTCAATTCTATGTCCAGTCTCTATACAAAACCCTGTTAGCTTCATGCTGTTTTTAGTCAATTTCACAGTGGGGGAAGAGAAAAAGGCTGATGGCTTCAGAGAAACAGCTTCAAAGTAGGTAGCACAATTGCTGAAAGCATTCCCTCAAAAGGAGAGCTTTTTAGTGGGAGCTAAATATGTGGAAATAAAAAGCTAACAGAAATATAGGTGCATGTACAGGGTGGAGGTGGGAGTTGCTAGGTGATGGTTTTGGTAAAAGTACAACTCCCAGCGAGGGTTGTGAGGCTGCTGTTTCAAAACAAAGCAAAGCAAAGCAAAGCAAAACAACACAAAACAAAACACAACACAACACCAGGGCATTTTAGGCAAGCAAATTGACCACAAGTGAGCACAGTGCAAGCATTTCTATTGTATTCGTTGAGTGCATTGCCCAGCATCAGGGCTCACTCAGGAAGCCTTGGGGTAAGGGCGAGATCCCTTGAGCAGGAGGACCTACATCCTCGCCCCAGCTCTGTCACTACTCAGTACCCAAGGCTTGTCTCCATGAATATATACTGAATGAACAATTGCATGCATTTTATTAATATTAATATCAACAAATGCTCTAAGGCGATGATGATCCTGGCAGTATGACCATTGGTCCCAGAGTGTAGGCTATTAGCATAAAACCCTGGAGGAACTTAACTGAATTATTCTTTCTTATTTCCATATCAAAGGAGAGGAGGCTACTTAAGCTAGTAAGAACCAATACTGGACCCTCATCATGAGGTGTGCCCTTGTACTTCACCAAGGGACTTCTTCCCTAAAAGAAAGGTATGAAGAGAACTTGCCACCATACAGTTTAGCCTGAACACTGGGTCAGGGGCAGCCATTTAGATTTGACAAGGGACCACATTAAGATCTGAGGTGTGGCACGGTGGGTGGCACAAGGTGGGAGTGGAAGAGGACAGGAAGTCTGTGGTGGAGTTATTTTTCCTGACATGGTGCCTCAGCAAGGGAACGAGGCAGGAGATCGTAAAACTGCTGAGAAGTAAAAACAGGATTCTTTCTTGGCCGTTGAACACGCACAATAGCCCTTCTGTTGGAGTCCCTACATCATGAATAGGATATGTAGTGTGTCCCATCAATGAACGCATGCCACTATGTAAAAGGTGATTGGAATACGTGCTTGAATTAGCAATTGCACAGTGATATCAATAAAAAGGAAATTCTAAGGGGAAAAATTACTCCATACTTTTCCTACAGGAGCAGACCAATTGTTTTACTTACCACGTTCCTTCCCGGCTATTTTCCGGCTACATGTGGGTAGGGACTGATTCTCACGGGTCTGACTGGTCATTTGGATCGTCTGTGGCACAGCTGGTATGCACTTCCTTCACCATTTATTAGAATGTTGTACATCCCCAGTGTTTCTCGCAGAGGCCAAAATGTTTGTGGCTGCCATATGGTCCCCACCTTCTTTATTTTATGAGATCCTGGCAACCAACTGTCTCCAGCCCTTTCCAGGCCCTGCTTTAATCCGACAAGGCTGTTCATTCTCATATAAAATGTAGTGCTTTTTTCTGGATGTGGTATGGGGTGCAGAAGTTCCTTCTTCCTAGCATGTGCATGGGAAATTCTATCAAATCTTCCTATACTGTGACTTATTCTAAGGCAATATCCATTCTATTTCATCTATATGGCTCCAGAGATCAGTCTGTTAACATCTAGGTGCAAACATCTTGCTTTGCTTAATCATTCTTCTATTTTTGAATAGTTATATCATTATCCCAAATAATATTTAAAAATACATTTGTAATTTATCCTTTCTTTTGGATTATTCTTTTTTTAAAAATATATTTTATTGATTTTTTACAGAGAGGAAAGGAGAGGAATAGAGAGTTAGAAACATCTATCAGCTGCCTCCTGCACACCTCCTACTGGGGATGTGCCCACAACCAAGGTACATGCCCTTGACTGGAATCAAACCTGGGATCTTTTAGTCCACAGGCCAACGCTCTATCCACTGAGCCAAAATGGTTAGGGCTGGAATATTCTTAAGGTTAATTCCCATGAGTTGAATTCTGAATCGAGGAATTTAAGTTTATTTTGGCTTTTACCAAGATATGATGGTAACGTGGACATACCTAGAGCTTACCGGACTGGGACAGGCCATTAGAATGGATTTCTTGAAAAACTTCCCATCTGTGGAGTAGGGGTGTTGTTTCCCATAATTATAGGCATGTGTGTTTGGGCAGAGAGGTGGCTGCTTCTGACATGGCTCTTCTTTGTGGGGCTTTTCATTGAGGTTCTGTGAAAACAGAGGCGAGCATGGAAAATTTCATGTGACTAAAATATAAGGCACCTTGTGATTTAGTTTAGGGCATTTGGGTCTTTATGTGTGATATTTATTACAGTCTCTATGGATTGCCTGGACTATCTTCCTGCCAGTGCTATTGTTTTAAGGGGAAAAGATTACACTTTCCCTCTGGATATAGTACAGTGTGATGCCATTTGCTTGAACAGCATGTTAAATTAACTGGGCGAGCCTTGGCAGTAAGATCTCCTTGTGGATTCCCTGGGTGGATACAGTGTGAGCTCGCCTCATGTGGTGTGCCAGGTGGGGCTCCAGGGCCGTGGAAGGTCATGGTATCAGCAGGTGCTCCTTAGCTGAAAACAGCAGTGCAGAGCCGTGGCTTCTGGGAAAACCCAAAAGGAAGAGGTGTTTGTAAAGCTGGGAACTCATTGCCCAGGAAGCTGGACACCTCTGTGAGAAAGCCACATCTAATGCTGGTGACGAAATGGATTCAGTCACTCTCTTTTGTCCCGTGGGAAGGAAGGCTAATCATCAGAATTCCGTGAGCAAAAGGCAACTTCCTTTTGCGGGCATTCAGGACACAAAGTATTGCTGGTGGAAATGGGATTCTTCCATCGAGTCGGGAGAAAAGTGTTGTGGGGACCCACGCATAGGAGGACTTGAGGCTTACTAGAGTGAAAACAAGGCGCTGTCCCCAGGTGCCTGGTGTCTCGCCTGTGAGCAGGTTTCTCAGCTGTATCCCACTGTGAACCAAGTCCAGCCTCGGGGGCCACCAGCCTGCACCCACGCCTATCAGGCCCACAAGGGCCAATCCAGAGATGCAGAAATTCTGTGTCTCATTTCCCCACCAAGGCTGTAGGCCACAACCAGCATTGAGGAGAGCATGGCAAAAGCAAAACAACCTATGGGCCTTTGCTGAGGTTTGAATATATAGCTCAGGCTTGGAAAAGAGCAGGCTTTCTTTCAAACGAACCAATCTCTTCTCTGGCTCTTTGCGGGCTTGTGCTGGGCCCTCCCCCGGGGCCATCTTGACTTCTATGTGCATGCCCCAGCAGAGGAATTTCCCCTCTACTGGTGTTCCTTCCCCTCCCCCCCATAATCTAGGGGAACAGGCAGGTTGTCCCCTGGGGAGATCGAAAAGCTGGTCCTTCCTCCCAACTATGATTAGCAACTGTTGGGCGGAGGATGCAACCATTCCCTGGAACATCTGGAAGCTCCAATCTCCTAGTTAATCCAGTTTTAATTAGAGGCCTGGCTCCCTTCTTTTTTATTAATATCAACCAGCTGCCTATGCTATCAAAAGAAGTCACCTTCTGCCCAGCAGTGTGGTTCAGTGGTTGAGTATCAACCTATGAACCAGGAGGTCAAGGTTTAGTTCCTGGGTGTGTAGGAGGAAACCAATCAATGACCCTCTCTCATCATTGAACTTTCTATTTCATATTTTGGTGGAAGAGATGCCCATATATCTTAATGTTATACAATATCATTGGTCTTGTAACAGAAATATATGCAAGGTAATGTAGAACCCCAGAATAAAAAGTAACTCACCTTGAGGAGTTAGTTACAGAAGGTTAGTGCCCAGAATAGATAAGGCTTGAGCTGGGAATGGAAGGGTAAGAGGGAGTTTAACAGTCAGAGAACAGAGGGAAAGATGTGGTCGATAGTTGACAACAAAATGACAGCAGAGAAGCCTGAAGTGCATATGATCAGGACACGTTGTCATAGTGAAAAGTGGAAGCAAACTAAATGCTTGACACCACAGGTGGCACCTAAGTACATTATGAAATATTCATGTGGTGACTGTTCTGTAACTATTTATTTTAAAATATGTTTTTACTTATTTTAGAGAGAGAGGAAGGGAGAGATAGAAACATCTTCTACACACCCCCTACTGGGGATTGAGCCCAGCAACCTGGGCATGTACGCTGACCAGAATTAAACCAGGGACCTCCTGGTTCATGTGTTGACACTCAACCACTGAGCCACATTGGAAAGGCAAATTTCTATACCCTTTAAATGATGCTTACAAAGAGATGTTAACATATGTAGAATTTCTCATGCTATATGGTGTTAAGAGAAAAATAAAAACATATAATTGTCTATATGGAATTGAGCTCATCTTTTATGTACATAAAAGTTTTGAAGAAAAATGTACATGTCATTGCTTTTGCTACTTTATAGCTTTTGAACTCTGATTTTTATAGGTTTCTAGAGGCCCGGTGCACGAAAATTTGTGCACTTGGGGGGGGGGGTCCCTCAGCTCGGCTTGTGCCCTCTTGCAATCTGGGACCCCTCAGGGAATGTCCACCTGCTGGTTTAGGCCCACTCCCTATGGGATTAGGCCTAAACTGGCAGTCAGACATCCTTCTGGCAGCCCAGGAGCCCTTAGGGGATGTCCACTTGCCAGTGAGGAGCAGGCCTAAGTTTCAGTCGGACATCCTTAGTGCTGCTGAGGAGGCGGGAGAGGAGACTACCACTGTACTGGCAGCCATCAGCCTGGCTTGTGGCTGAGCAGAGCTCTCCCTGTGGGAGTGCACTGACCACCAGGGGGCAGGTCCTGCATTGAGCATTTGCCCCCTGGTGGTCAATGTGTGTCATAGTGACTAGTCATTCCCAATTGTTCTGCTGTTAGGGTCAATTTTCATATTACCCTTTTATTATATAGGATAGAGGCCTGGTGCACAAGTGGGGGCCAGATGGTTAGCCCTGAAGGGTGTCCCAGATCAAGATGGGAATCCTGCTGGGGTGCCTGACCAGCCTGGGTGAGGGGCTAAGGGCCGTTTTCAGGCTGGCCACACCTCCTTCAGAGTGGGGTTCCATGCTGGGGTGCCTGGACAGCCTGGGTAAGGGACTGATGGCTGTTTGCAGTCTGGCCAAGTGCCCCAGTGGGGACTCTCACCCCATGGGGGTGTGGCCAGCCTGGGTGAGGGGCTAAGGGTTGTTTCCAGGCTATCCACAGCCACTTCAGGGTGGGGGTTCCCTCTGGGGTGCCTGGCCAGCCTAGGTGAGGGGCTGATGGCTGTTTGCAGGCTGGCCAAGCCCCCCCAGTGGGAACCCTCACCCTATGAGGGTGTGGCCAGCCTGAGTGCCATTTGCAGGCTGGCCACAGTCCCTTCAGGGTGGGGGGGTCCCGCTGGGGTGCCTGGCTAGCCTGGGTGAGGGGTTGAGGGCTATTTTAGGCTGGCCATGCCTCCCAGCTACCCAAGCAGGCCAGGGTGGACTGGAAGCTGGTATCTGGAATTTATTTATCTTCTATAATTGAAACTTTGTAGCCTTGAGTGGAGCCCAGGGCCAGCCAGGGCAAGTGGGAAGCTTGACTTCCTCCATCGCTGGGGGCAACCTAAGCCTCCTGCTCTCTCCAGCTCCATGGCCACTGCTATCTTTTTTGGGTTAATTTGCATACTCACTCCTGTTGGCTGGTGGGTGTAGTGGAGTGACAGTTAATTTGCATGTTTCTCTTTTATTAGTGTACATATTGTTTTAATAGGAAAATATGAAGTTAGAACATTAAAGGAAATATGGAAATTTCCATAATAAAGACTGGAGTGGTTGGAGTGGAGGTCTTGGGGAGGGAGATGAGGCTGGTGAACCCTAACTACTGTGCTCACTTACTTATCTGAAGGTAATAAGAAATGACAGGAACCCCTGTTTTGTATTGGACACTGAAAAACTCTGTTAAAGTAGAAAAAAATGACTCATAATGGGTGAAATATTAAGCTTTTAGCACATGTCAATTCTTTGTCTTGCACTACAATGGAATTGCATGGTGCTAGATGGTCCTGTTTTTTGTGTGGATACTGTTGCCTCTCAATGAGCCCCACACCACAGTTTTTGCCTCCTGGAATAGGTTACTGCTCCTTGCATTGAACACTAGGAGAGGCACTGGGCTTGTGTTTCTGTAAATATATTTCTGTTTTGTTTTTCTACTTATATATAATTCAATTGGCACCAAGTTAAATATGCATCCATCTTTGCTATCATGGCCTTTTTTGGCCCAGAGCTGTGCACTAATGGATGGGGTTGCAGGACTTTTAGGTTTCCAAGGGGACGAAAGGTCAAAGGCCTAAGATGTTTTTGCCGTTGTGGAGTAATATAATGAAGCATCCTGGGAAGCCAGGGATCGGTGGGGAGCATTCAGTGTTGGGGTTGAAGTCCAAGGAGTAAACATGGAGCAGCCCTAATCTCACACACACATTACCTACTTCCCAGGTTTTCTAAGGTTGGAATGAAAACTGTGACAGACCATGTGGTTGTCTGACAGGGGTGTGTCTAACCTGCTAGGTTTTATTTTTTATTTAAAATATATTTTATTGATTTTTTTTTACAGAGAGGAAGGGAGAGGGATAGAGAGTTAGAAAGATTGATGAGAGAGAAACATCCATCAGCTGCCTCCTGCACACCCCTATTGAGGATGTACCTGCAACCAAGGTGCATGCCCTTGACCGGAATCGAACCTGGGACCTTTCAGTCCGAAGGTCGATGCTCTATCCACTGAGTCAAACTGATTAGGGCAAACCTGCTAGGTTTTATTCAAGCCATTGTGGGGTGGGAATCAAGGATGGCAAATTCCAACATAAGTAAGCGTGTGTCTTTATGCGCACACAGTTTTTTGTTCCCTGAGACTGGCAGGATGTGATCAGTCTCAGAGGGCAGATGACACCCATGGAAGGCAGTAGCTGGAGAGCTGACCAGCCAGCTAGCCGCCTTGCCTCACATCTGTCTGTCCTCAATGCGCAGGCACAAGCTTCCCTGAGAGAAGTCTCGTGGTGCAGCAGAGAGAAGTTTGAATTGGTGCTGGTGGAGCACATTGGGGCCTTCAGATGTCCTGGCAGCAAGTTTCCCTGGGAGAAGTCTTAGCTGCACAGGGCATGCACTTGCCAGGGCCTGGTTAGAGGCAGATTCTGCAAGGAAAAAAAGACCCACCTACTATTACCCAATTAAAAATGGCAGAGTTTGAATCTGAAGAGAACTCCAGTGAATGCAAATACTGGACTCAGAAAGTTCAGGGGACTCACCCAAAGCCTCTGAAGTTAGTGGCAGTGTTGGAGCTACAACTCACTTCCCCCAGTCCCCCAGAGAGCCACCATAGCCTCCTTCACTGTTGCTTCATCATTTCTATTAGCAATGAGAAGTTAAGCTCACTCTTTCCTCTGTTAATATACCGGCATAAATACAGAATAAAAACTGTTTTTGCAAGTTCAGATTCCAAGAAAGCTGGCGATGCCCTTTCTTTTAGAGACTAAGCTGTTGCAAACTCACTGGGAAGCCTAAAGCTGAAATGTGAAAAGTGCATTCCCCAGACAGACTTAATACATTATGAAGATGGAAATTTCCAAGACCTGGATCCCCAGATCCAGACTGATGTCCCCTTTCTCCTTGAATTATAAGCGTGAACTAGCAAGATTCAAAAAAATTGAACCCAACTAGATATTCACCATTTTCCTTTTTCCATTCTGAGTAATGCATGGTGCTCTTTGCATTGGCTCTTACATAGTGAGTGTGTATGTAAGAGAGAGTTGTGTGAGCACCTGTACGAACATGTGTGTGTGCACAATAGAGTGCATGTGTGATTGTGTGTCTTTATGTGTGCCTACATGAGTCTGTGCGTGAATGAGTATATGACTGTGTGATTCAGTGTGTGAATGTATCTAAGTACATGCGAGTGGGTGAATATGCATGTGAGTGTGTCAGACTGTGTGAATGTGTATGCACTTAGATGCAAAAAGAAGCTGAGATATTCATTTCTTTTGAATAGTTGTGATACACACCTATTTCCAGTGCTCTTCAGATGGGAAGTCCTATTCATGTTGACCATAGTTTTCAAAATAATGGTTTTAATAGGTTGAAATCACATCAATGATATTTAGAGATGTTTGAAAATGTCAGGAAAATATTTACCCTCATTTATTAACTGTGCCAAGTTTTGATATAAGGTCCATATTAAAGGCCAAGATTCTACTTTCAAATAGAACAAAGGCTTTATTTATAAGAAAGATACCTATTCTAATCTTACTTTCCTCCATTTTAAGTTTCACACTACAGCCAAAATGTCTTTTCAGAAGTCATTCTGACTCATAGCCAATATCATACTCAATGGACAAAAACTAAAACCATTTAAGGAACAAGACAGGGACGCCCACTCTTACCACTCCTGTTCGACATAGTACTGGAAGTACTAGCCATTGTGATCAGAAAAGAAGAAGAAATAAAAGGCATCCAAATTGGAAAAGAAGATGTAAAACTGTCATTATTCACAGATGACATGGCAAGGTATATAGAAAACCCTAAAGACTCCATCAAAAAATTATTAGACTTAATAAATGAGTTTAGCAATGTAGCAGGATACAAAATTAATGCCCAGAAATCTATGGCATTTCTATACACCAATAATGAACTTACAGAAAGAGAGACTAAAAAAGCAATCCCATTTACCATTGTACCCAAAAAATTAAGATACCTAGAAATAAACTTGACTAAGGAGGTAAAAGACCTCTATACAGAAAACTACAGGACACTGGAAAAAATAGATAGAGGAAGACATAAACAGATAGAAGAACATACTGTGTTCATGGATTGGTAGAATAAACATCATTAAAATGTCCATACTACCCAAAGCAATCTGTAGATTCAATGCACTCCCATTAAAATACCAATGGCTTATTTCACAGACCTAGAACGAACTTTCCAAAAATTCATCTGGAATTTTTAAAAAAAGGACCCTGAATAGCTGCAGCAATCCTGAGAAAGAAGAACAAAGTAGGTGAGATCTCAATACCAGATATCAAGCTGTATTACAAAGCCACTGTTCTCAAAATGGCCTGGTACTGGCACAAGAACAGACATATAGATCAATGGAATAGAATAGAGAACCCAGAAATCGACCCAAACCACTATGCTCAATTAATATTCGATAAAGGAGACAAGAGCATACAACAGAGTCAAGACAGTCTCTTCAATAAATGGTGCTGGAAAAATTGGACAGATACATACAAAAGAATGAAATTAGACCACCAACTTACATCATACATAAAAATAAACTCAAAATGGATAAAGGACTTAAATGTAAGATGGGAAACCATAAAAATACTAGAGGAATACACAGGCAGCAAAATCTCAGACATATGCCGAAGCAATTTCTTCACTGATACTGCTCCTAAGGCAATGGAAACTAAAGGAAAATAAACAAATGGGACTACATCAAAATAAAAAGCTTCTGCACAGCAAAAGAAACCATCAACAAAACAATAAGAAAGCCCACTGCATGGGAGAACATATTTGCCAATGTTATCACCGATAAGGTTTTAATCTCCAACATTTACAGGGAACTCATACAACTTAACAAAAGGAAGATAAACAACTCAATCAAAAAATGAGCAAATGACCTAAATAGATACTTTTTAAAAGAAGACAGAAAGAAGGCCAAGAGACATATGAAAACATGCTCAAAGTCACTAATTATTTGAGAGATGCAAATCAAAACGACCATGAGGTACCATCTCACACCTGTCAGAATGGCTATCATCAACAAATCAACAAAGGACAAGTGCTGGTGAGAATGTGGAGAAAAAGGAACCCTTGTGCACTGCTGGTGGGAATGCAGACTGGCACAGCCACTGTGGAGAACAGTATGGAGTTTCCTCAAAAAACTAAAGATAGAACTCCTATTTGATCTAGTGATCCCGCTTCTAGGAATATATCCCAGGAACCAAAAACACCAATCAGAAAGGATATATGCACCCCTATGTTCATAGCAGCACAATTCACCATAGCTAAGATTTGGAAACAGCCTAAGTGCCCATTAGTAGATGAGTGGATTAAAAAACTGTGTTACATCTACACAATGGAATACTACGCTGCAGTAAAAAGAAGAAATTCTTACCATTTGCAACAGCATGGATAGAACTGGAGAGCATTATGCTAAGTGAAATAAGCCAGTTAGAGAAAGATAAATATCACATGATCTCATCTGTTTGTGGCATATAATGAACAACATAAACTGATGAACAAAAACAGATCCAGAGACAGAGAAGCATAGACCAGACTGTTAAGCCTCAAAGGGAAGCTAGGGGAGGGTGGGTGTAGGGAGAGAGATCAATCAAAGGACTTGTATGCATGCATATAAGCCTAACCAATGGACATAGACAACAGGGGGGTGAGGACATGAGTAGGGATAATTGGGGGATAAGGACACATATGTAATACCTTAATCATTAAAGAAAAATTTTAATAAAGTCATTCTGAAATGCTCAAAGAACATTTTCAAAAGTACTTTGTTCGATGAACAGCGGAAGTTGCAAATGCAAATGGTTTAGGCAGAGAATATGTTGTAATGGGTTATGTGCAAGACAACAGAGAGTAGTGGGGACTATGGTGAACTAGAGATAACATGTCCTGTCAGAAAAGGTCAACTGCCACTCGATTCCAGAGATTTTTGTTTCTTGATGAAACCTGGGTCTAAAATGAGAAGATATTGTTATTCCTTCAAAGAAGCTAGAAATCTATTTTTTTTAATGTCAAGTATTCCAAATTTTAAATGATGGCAACTAATTCAATCAAAACGCATACTCCAAAAACGCATACTCCAACTGGCCAATCTTGGTGTTTGGACCACTTATGAGAAAGTGCTACGCACATATCAGCTGCGATGACGATGGAGGTGATGAATGCCATTTCAATGTTTGCTAAACATGCTCGGAAATAACTGCATTTCAGGAATCTAACAAATGGCAACCTCGCTGTATGCTCCCCAAGCTCAGCTCACCTCTCCACGGTGGCCTCTGCTGATTGCTGGGATGCCGTGGTGGCATTTACCTCCTAGAGCAGCAGCCACTGTGCTCCAGGCCACAGGCCCAGCGAGCACATCCTCAGAGGCGCAGGAGCCAGGTGGTTCTCTCCACTTGCAGGTCATGTTCTTCAATCAGGATATGCGATGCGTGGGGGGAAGGATGGGAAATGAACGGCCCAGTGGCAAACAGGATCTTACTGGAGAAAATGAATGAAAAGGGTGGAACATCATGATGACATTTATTTTTATCAAATGCTTTTAAAATCCAGTCCGTTTCCTTCATTTTCAGCCCAGTGAACCCCATGCTATGTAAACATCTCTCAGGCCAAAAGGCTTTGGTTAGGCTTCCGGAAGGATCAGCACTGCTCTCAGAAGTTCTGGCCTCTGAATGAATTTATGAGACGACGTTGGCATGATTGCTTTGGTGACATGCAGAGGACACCTGAGGCCGTGGTTCCAGATGAGAGCTTCTTATAGAAGGCGAGGATGCAAACCATCAGCCACATGGCTTCTGGCAGCTGTACTCTCGGAGGCCCTCCCTTGTCATTGGAACCTGTCCCACTGGTAATGGGAATAAGCCTCTTTCTCCTGAATGTTATGCTTCCGTCTGAACCTTCTTTACGTGGCAAAGAGGTGGGAGGCTGCTTCCAAGAGTTTTCCCTTCCCATCCGTTCTTATTTGTCTATCACCTGCTCCTTTTCCCCTCCGCCCCGCCCCTTTATAACACACGCAGGCACGCGCACTCACACACACACTCATATATGCACTCCCATGTGCACTCAAGCCTTCACACATCCCTAAATTCTCATTTCACCCTGAGAACAGTGCTGGGAGCAGTCCTTTTGGGCAGTGCTAAGCAATGGTTTGAGGGACAGGGTAAAAGGAAGAAAAGATAAACATCTTCTCAACCCAAATTCTCATTCCCATCAGGTTTAGAGTTAGTAATTTTTTAGAATCATTGTACTTTTACTTAAAAATAACGTTTACCCGGAGGAACGCCTTCGGCTGTGTTCCCGACTCTAAGAATCTCTACTGGCACTTCACACTGGTTGGCTTGTTCACTCATTCAATTACTATTTCTTGAACCTCTTCTTGGAACAGCCTGGCACAGTTCCAACCAGTGGGAACAACAACAAAAGACTGAAATACCCACCTTCCTGGTAGCTGTAAGTGAGTTAGAATAAGAGCAGTGAGGTTGTCGTCAGGGGGCAAATTATCAGCAGGTAGGTGGGAAGATCAAACACGCATGACTAACCTGATTTGCATTTTAAGTGCACAAACATCATTTTCTGTAACAAAGCAGCTTCTCCTTTATAAAAAAAATCCCAATCTTAAACAATGGGGAAGAAGAAAGGTGGGTGAGCAAAGACAGAGAACGCATCCTCACGCCTACAGTTTGTAGTGTTAAAAGATAAACTGAGGCATAGTAACAGTGTTAGGAGTTTGAACAAATCCATTAGACTCTGGCGGCATCCAATCGAGCAGATGTCAGGGAGCTCCGAGGAGCTGTACGAAATGAAAGACTTCTATAGGCAGCAGGCACAGGATGTCACAGGAGGCAAAAAAGCAGAGTGGTTGTTACTTTTCTTGAGGGGATGGCAGGGTCTCTGAGCTGATTATCGAGCAATTTCTGACAGATCGGTTTAGGCTTTCATCTCTGGGAGGGCCAAGAGACTGCAATGAAGTCTCTATTTGCCGAAGCAATTCCATTTTTGGCTTGTCCTGTTTTGTTTTAATATATTTTTATTGATTTCAGAGAGAAAGGGAGAGGGAGAGAGAGAGAGAAACATCAATGATGAGGGAGAATCAATGATCCTCTGCCTTACGCATGACCCACACTGGGGATCGAGCCTGCAACCCCGGGCATGTGTCCTGACTGGGAGTCAAACCGTGACCTCCTGGTTCATAGGTCGATGCTCAAACCCTGAGCCACACCAGCAGGACTGTTGTCCTGTTTTTAACGCTAGGCTTGCCACCCGGGGAGGGTCCCTTTTTCACTTCCCAGTACCCTCTTTGTAAACGGGGTCAGTTCCTAATCACAAGACAGAAATACGATGGAATTTAGGTAACATGCTCTCAGGCAAAAGCATTTTGTCCACTGGAAAGCGCTACAGAGAATGTTATTATTAGGTTTGGGGGGAGCTGGGGACAGCTGTGGAGGGACATCTGGGTTCCCTTCCTCTGAGAGGAATGGACAAGACAGGATGAGATCAGCCACCAACTGGCACTCTGCTGCAGCCATTCACGGAGTGTGCCCCCTCACCCCCCGCCCCCCCACACTGCTGCCCCCTCCTCATTCCAGGCCTCATGTCCTCTTCTGGGGGCAGATCAGCAAGTCAGGGCTGAGCAGACACCAGGGAATGAGCTGACCTCTCATTCTTGCAAACACCCCATCATAATGAGAGAATCTCTTGGGGCCTCTCACTTGACTTTGTGGAGTGTAAGCCTAGCCTTTCTCCATGGATGCTCCTCTCCCCCAATGACAGACTCCCTCCCTCTTCTTGTAAAATCTGAGTAGGCACTGGAATGCCCTGGGAAGTCAGGTTGATTCTGAGTATTGTCTGTGAGTCTGCAGGCCCAATCACTGGTTCCCCCTGCAGGCAGGTGTTGTCCGCTCTAAGAAAGGGTCTTTGGTAGCTTTGTTCTTGGCTTAGGGCCTTCACCACAGTTCTAGGACATCAAGCAAAATCCCACCTAACATTCTATAACACAGCCAACCTGCTCCTTTCTCTGCCACAGCGCTCAAGTCACGACCCCTGGTGGCTAAACGACAGAAGTGCAGTCCAGAATCCCACAGATAGCTAGCACATAGTTCAAAGGCATACATAGATCCTAGTTTTAATGAGCAAATATATCCAGTTTTATTTACCCTTTATATTACTGGATAAAGACTAAAATTTTATTTAAAAAATATTATTATTTTATTTTATTTTAAATCCTAAAGAAAAATGTTCAGAAACAAGGTTTTCAGTGCAAGTAATGCAACATCTGTTTGATTGTTTTAATTAATTACTTAAAAACCGTGTAGCTAAGAAAACTGAGACTTGTCCAAGGTCAGCCAGCTGGACCTTTCAACGGCCAAGGAGGGCCAGATTCTGAAGCTCCTGATCCATGGCGCTCCCCGCCACAGCTGGCCTCACAGAATCACTGTTGTACTCGCTGAAACTTGTGCAGACTATCCTGCCCCTGTCCCGTAATTTGGTGGTTTGACTGCATGGTAAGTGTACCCCAAACTGTGCTTGAGTATAAGACAGCTCTGTGATAAGAGCAAAGCACCAGGTGGCATTCTTTAAAGTTTATGTGATGGTATGTTAATTAGTTTCGTGCAAATGTTAAAATACCCCTTTTGCAAAAAATGCAAAATTCCTGAAATGAGGCAGGAACACAGAGGTGCTGGGTTGGTTAAAAAGTGAAGCACTACCCCTGTTCACAGGCAGAGGGGAGCCAGTTTCTGACCTTCTACACACATGGGGTTTAACTGTGGGGTCACTTCTATGTGTGTGTTGTTGGAGAACTTGTTGCGGAAGACACCAACTTGTAAATTTAATGACAGAACCGTTTTTTAAAATGTTTTGCTATCTGGTTTATTAACTTGTAGCCAATATATAAACCAATTCTTTTTGGATTATGGGGGGATATAGTAAAAAAGATTGATTGAAGGGGACAGTTTTTCTAATTGCATCTGCATGGGATATAAGCAATAATTTTGTTAAAAGATTTTCTCTGCAAAAAGAAAAAAGGTGGAAGGAGTTGATGCATTTTTCAGACATTCCAGAGATGCAGAGACATCTGATTTCATTGCGGGTGAAAAACAAGAAGGCACCTAGACAGACACAAGAAAGCCAATTATTTTGAGACAGTGTGCCTAACCATCTCAGTGTGTCTGAGTTCCAAGACCACACGAAGAACTGCTTTAATGACCTGCTTTGTGAGGTCCCTACATAATTCTCCCGTGGAAAGAGACCTGACCTAGGGATGGGTTCATAGTCTCCCTTTCAGAACATCTTCTTTTGCATGGTTGATACTAAGCCTCCATGGCTGTACATTCTTTCTATTATGTGGTAGATATGTGTTTGTCAGGATCTGTCTTCTTTTTTAAAATATATTTTTATTGATTTCAGAGAGGAAGGGAGAGGGAGATAGAAACACCAATAATGAGAGAGAATCATTGATTGACTGCCTCCTGCATACCCCATCCTGGAGATCATGCCCACTACCTGGGCATATGCCCTGTCCGGGAATTGAACCATGACCTCCTGGTTCATAGGTCAATGCTCAACCACTGAGCCACACTGGTCGGGCAGGGGCTGTCTTCTGTAGCCACCACACTGTGTCTTCTACAGGAAGTGTCTACTGACCATGGGGCAAGGCCTGGTCCTTTAAAAGAGCGCTGTCTTAGTCTGTTCAGGCTGCCATAACCAAATATCACAGACTGAGTGACCTACACAACAGAAATTCGTTTCCTCACAGTCTGGTGGCCAGGGGTCTGCAGTGGACTGCATGTTTGTGTCACCACAAATTTATATGTTGGTGCCCAAATCCTAATGTGATGGCATTTGGAGGGCAGCTTTTGGAGGTAATTAGGTCAGGAAGGTGGAGGCCTCGTGTGTGGGATAAGAGCCCTTAGAAGAAGAGGCCAGAGAGCTAGCTAGCTCTCTTCCCACTGTGCAAGAAGGACACAACAAGAAGTAAGCAATCTGCAACCAGCCCAGAAGACAGTCCTCATCCGACCTTGCTGGCACCGTGATGTCTCTTGTGTATAAGACACTCAGTCTATGGCGCTTTGTCCTAACAGCCCAAACTCACTAAGATAAAGTCTAAGACCAAGGTTCCAGAAAATTCGACTCTGGTGAGAGCTCTCTTCCTGGTTTGCAGACATATGATTCCTTCTGTGTTCTGACATGGCCCATCCCCTATGCTCTCAAGGAGAGAGAGAGAGAGAGAGAGAGAGACTCTTTCTTTTCTTATAAGGGCACTAGTCCTACCAGATTAGGGCTCCACACTTGTAACCTCACTTAACCTTAAATACCTTCCTTGAAGGTCCTATCTCCAAATAGCATCACACTGGGGGGTAGGACTTTAGCATATGAATTTGGGGAGTACACAGCTCAGTCTGTAAGAATTCTGGTGTGGAACACCCATATGAATTGATGTCTGCCCCTGCCTTGTGGGCTCCAGCACGGATGTCTTCAAGTCTCGTGTGACTTGATCCATTCTGGGATTCATCTCTTGGACTTTTTCAACAGGCTCTACCCACAAATCAACTTTAGTTCCTCACCTGTCTCCTCGCATACATTGCTTCCTCTACAGCTTCAGTTCCCCTCCTCCTTCCCGCGCCTGGTGTCAGAGTTGCCTGCCATAGGCATCTTGCTGCAGAAACAGGGAGCATGAATCTCTAGCTAGGCTAGGCCTGAGAAAGATGTAATGTCTACTTTCGCAACGGATAGGACCCCTTCAGATTCACGATGAACTGTCTAACAAGAAAACCCCGGAGTGTTTTATTAAAAGGTGGACTCTGACAGCAGAGTATCTGTGAATAAATCTAACCCCTTTGGAAACTCCAAATCCCCTTCTGTTTGTGGCGATGCCTTTATTCAATCTTATACCCATTCAGCTCATCACACGGGGAGCCAAGGTGCCTAAGGGACCAGGCAGGTGAGAACGGAAGGACAGACAGACAGGGCTCAGGCTAGGAAGGCCTGTGTTTTATGCCAAAGACTTCATTCTGCAGGTAATGGGAGAGGCTGAGGCCGAGAGGGTGGTTCATGCGACTCGGACGTTGGTGAACCCAAGGACGTGGGCCCTGGGGGTGAGGGAGGGCTTCAGAGTGACCCCTGGCTTTTGGCCAGTGAGCTGGGGGCCTTCTCTGAGAAAGGGGGTGCAGAGGCCAGAGCAGGTCTCCAGTAGGGGTGAAGGTTTTGCTTTTGAGTACAGATTTGAGGTGCCCAGGTGCCCCTAGCTCGGGGTTCTTTGCGTCTGTGTGTCCACTGCGCTGGTGGTCTGGAAAGAGGTTCTTCCTTCTTACGCTCTGTTTCTTTGGTTCCAACTTCTGTATGAAAGCCTTTCTCCTTCCTGGTTCTCAGGTCATTCCCAAACTCTTTCCCTCCAGAGTGCCTCGGAGGGCTCCCCCCATGGAGTACCCCTTTTATCCATGAGATCTGATTCTGGCTTTGGCCCTCACGCATGACTGTTTTGTCACCACCTCTGCTGTCCTGCCCAGACCAGACCAGCCCTCTCCTTCCCTGTGCTCAGGCAGGACTCCGCTTGCCCGTCCTAGGCCGGTTCTGCTTTGGGTTGGAGGCTGGCTGCATCTGGTCACTGCCTGGTTACCCCTTTGCTGCAATGCTGTGGAGTCCTGAGCTCTTCCAGGTCCAGACCTTTCCTGGGCATGTTTAGAAACTGAGGAAGCACAGACAGAGTGTTAGGTCTGATCAAATAATCTCATTGATATTCCCTCTCCTGGGAAACTGACCTTAGATCATTTCCCAACAGACAGTCCCTTTTGCTTAGACCACATTCCATTTACTAAGACCAGTAACTTTCTCCTCCAGACTTGCCCAGGATCTGTACCTGCCCAGAGAATTCACAGCTGAAAAAGCCCACCTAGAGTCCTTTAAAACCTCTGACTACCCCTCGCTGGGTGCTGGAATCACTTTCTAATTCTTCACTATTTTGGCTCATGGGTTCTTCCTTTGGTGACCTTACAGAGAGCACAAGGACACTGCCATCACAAGGCCTTTTTGGAAAGTAGACCCAGGAAAAGTAATAAACACATGGCGAAAATCAACACAGGAGCTCGGGGGCCCTTTGCTAGTAGGGGGATGCCACCGCTTGTCAATACTGTCGTGAGAGTGTACCAGGAACGCAGAAGGCCGATGGACCTTGAGCGTTAGCAGGGCTGATGCTAAGCACCAATTGTTTGTGGTGAGATAATGGTGGCTTGAAGCAATTTTCTGACCTGATGGCCTCCACGTAAATGTTTACTGGACCTTACTGATCTTTACTGGTCTTTATTGCCCTTAGAGACAGTCTGTCTGCTACCTGTTTGCTGTGCTTTACTGAGGGCAAGATGTGTATCTAAAAGCAGATGGGACCCAGTTTCGGTGTGTCTCTTCAAGAAAGAGGCTCCATCTGGCCCCTAATGCCTTCTAAATTCATATTTGTTGTATAGCATTTTCATTTGTGCTTTGGTCCCTCCTTCAGATCCTGAAACCACCGCGAAGGCCATGGCAGGACAGCACAGAGACATGGCTGGGCTTTCAGGGGATATATCCTCTTCATTTTGTGAGACTCGAACCAGAGAGCCCTCATTTCAGGCAAGGTAAGAGGCTCTGATGTTGAACCTCTAGAATAGCAATGAAAAATGTAACAGCTAAGTCCTGGCCAGTGTGGCTCAGTTGGTTGAGTGTCATCCCAAAGGTCATCATTCCCTGTCAGGGCACATTCCTGAGTTGTAGGCTTGATCCCCAGTAGGGGGTGTACAGGAGGCAGTTGATCTATGTTTCTCTCTCTCTCTCCCCCCCCTCCCATCTTCTCTCTCTAAAAGCAGTAAAAACATATAAAAAATAGAAATGATGCCAATTAAAAACATTTTTTTAAAGTAACAGCCAATATTTATTGAGTACTTAACTGTGTGCCAGGCACTAAGTGCATTGTATATATTACTTCATTGAATCCTCACAACAATGCTATGAGGCACATACCATTAAGATGAAGACATAATGCTTAGGCCAGTTACATGACTTGTCTAGGCGTCTCACAGCTGGGCAGTGGTGGAGCTGGGCCCCAAACCTGGCTACCCAGCTTGGGTATTGTTATGTGGACTGGGCTAGATTTCATTTCCTCCCCTGTACAAATTCCCTGGTTTATTTATGTATAGGTGTGCCATCTAGTGGTGCAAAATGAGAAATGCATGTTATTTTTAGAAGTGGCTAAAAGAGTGATTTGAGTAGCCGGTCTCTCTCTTCTCCCTGAAAAATAATTGATGGAAAATCCTGCAGTAGAATCTTCCCCAAAGATCTGTTTCAGTGATATGAGATCATTGAAATCATTTCTCAAAATAATATGTGGGTTTTAAAAGACAAGCAAAATTACAATATTAATGTTAAGTCAGACTTGGGGCAGAATTAAGCTTTTTTTTTTTTGGTGTGTGTGTTTATTATCTGCTCAGTGCAGAGTATTCGGGCATCTTGCGTTAAAACACACGAACCTTGTGGGAATGTTTTATAGTTTTCTTGTGGTTAAAGATTAGCCAATTTTCTTTATTCTTTTTAAAAAAATAATCAGAGCAATTATGTAAGACTGATATTTTTATTCTATTTGTAGAGCTAAAGAAAGTGAGCCAGGTAAATTTGCCCCATATGATGTAGTTAAAGAGTTAGCATCACTAAAACTCAACCCGAAGCTGTCTACCTCTTTTTTGGCCTCTTGGCCTGTGTCACATAATGTTGCTAATTTAAATGGCCACAGAGTGAGTCACTGCTACACTGTTTGGTCACAAATGCCCAATCTCTCATGAGGAGCATTTTTGCTGCTAAAATATGTTCACATGGGAAAAATTCATATATGTTCTCCCTTGTTGGCAAAAACATACTTTTATGAAAAGCAAAGATTATGTCTTATTTTCCTAGAAAGAAAAATCTAAATGTGATCCTAAGGTTCTAATGATAAATTTCTAAATAAATTCTTGGAATAAAAGCTTAGAGAAAAAAATAGAAATTATGAAAAGGACCATTGACGTTTATGGCTTTGATTGAGTAGGTGACAAACTTTGATTCTTGCTGATTTATGAATACACTGATTAGTTACATCTTTTAGGTAATTGTTGTTTGGCTATATCTTATGAAAAGGGGTGGGAGACTCCCTTGGAATGTATGTGAATATTTTCCTTAATTCAAAAAATTCCAAGATGTGTCATTGAGGTATTTTAGAATTTAATGTTTCCAGAAATTTTTGAGTAAAATGAGTTGGGGAAAAATTCTTTTACTCTTTTGAGCTCTTTTAAGGACAAGTAACATTTTACCCAACAATGATACATATTCATGCAAAATTGATATAAATCAGCACAGTCAGAAGCCAAGAAAACAATAATTTTCTAACACTATCGGCCTCCTCTAACTCCAGTGTTCTCTTCTTGGAATTCTGATTTCTTCCAATTCCAAAAAAACAAACAAAAAACAATCAACTTCAGGGGTTCTCTGAGACCATCGTCTGCTCACCAGCGAGAGAAATGAGCATTTTAAAATGGTGCATCTGTTCTATCCTTATTAGTCTTAAGGGGAAAGATCAAAATTAGGACATTGGAAGAGGTGATGAATATCTAGTCATTTAAGTAGTAGAAATGGTTCCCATTGACCTTTAATCCCAAGACCTGACCGTGTTTTTTTGATTGTTTTAAAGTTAAATCTCTTTCCAGGAAGATATGATTAAATATCTGATAGTGCTGAACCTTCCTGGCTGAAAAAAATTTAAAACACACACAACGTTTTTAATTTTCTTATGTGCTCTTGACAAAAATATAAGGTACCTGTCCTGCGTGATTGGAATGCCTGCCTTTAAAATATCTTTTAGGTGTTTAATGGAATACATTTATTATTTTACTTTTTTTTTTCAAGCAAGAAGTTGGCCTCTTTGTAGAAATCGTAAGATGATTCTAAAATTCAGATGAAATTGTAAGGGACCCAATAATCTTGAAAAATAAGAACAAACTTGGAGGATTTACATTTCGTATCTAGAAATAAACCTGCATGTTCACGGTCAGCTGAGTTTTTAAAAAGGTTCTAAGGACATCCAATGTGGAAAGCAATGTCTTGGGTGTTGAAGCAACTGGAGAGCCACATGCAAAATAATGAAACTGAACCCTTCCCTCGTGCCATGTACAGAAATTCACTCAAAATAAACCAGAGACCTACATGTAAGACCTGTAACTACAACACTCTTGGGAGAAACATAAAGATAAACCTTCATAACCTTGGGTTTGGCAAATCATCCTTAGATATGACACCAAAAACATAAGCAGTCAAAGGAAAAATAGATAGAACTTCATCAAAGTTAAAAATTTTTATGCTTTAAAGGATACCACCAAGAAAGTGAAAAGACATAGTGGGAGGAAATCGCTGTAAATCATATATTTGATAAGGATCTGATAGCATTCAGAATATATAAAGAACTCTTAAAATTCAATAATAAGTCCAGCCAGCATGTTTCAGTGGTTGAGCGTTGACCTATGAAGCAGGAGGTCACCATTCCTGGGCAGGGCACATGCCTGGGTTACTGGCTTGATCCCCAGTAGGGGGCATGCAAAAGGCAGCCAATCAATGATTCTCTCTCATCATTTTTGTTTCGATCTCTCTCTCCCTCTCCCTTCCTCTCTGAAATCAATAAAAAAATATATTTTTTAAATTCAATAATTAAAAAAAAGACAATGAGTAACTTAATTTAAAAGTGAGCCGAGGCTCTAAACAGACACTTCTCAAAGGAAGATGTATAAATGGCCAATAAGCACATGAACATCATTGGTTATCAGGTGAATGCAAACCAAAACCACTTCACACCCGCTAGCATGGCTAGACCCAAAAGCCAGATTATAACCAATGTTGTTGAGAAAGTGGAGAAACCTAAACCTTCAGACATAGCTGGTGAGAAGGTAAAATGGTGAAGACACTTTGAAAAACAGTCTAGTAGTTTCTCAAATGATTTAACAGAGTTACCATAGGATCAAGAAGTTCCACTTTAAGGTAGAGACCCAAAAGAGATGAAAACATATGTCAATTGAAAAGCTTGTGTGTGAATATTTATTCCAGCAAAGATTATGTAAGCTGCAATTATTATTCTTAATGAATAAAAGGTGGGAACAACTCAGATGTCCATCAACTGATGAATGGATAAATGAAACATGATACATACATGCAATGAAGTATTATCTAATATAATAATAGAGTAATATGCAAATTGACCCTCACTCTGTTACACCTAAGCCATGCCCACCAGCCAAGCCACGCCCACCAGCCAATCAGATCAGCTGTATGCAAATTAACCCAGTCAAGATGGCGGCCAGCAGCCACGGAGCTAGAGCAAATAGGAGGCTTCTGTTGCACCAGCAATGGAGGAAACTGCCTGCCTAGGCCGGCTGGGCCTCTGCTCAAAGCAACAAAGTTTCAATTATAGAAGATAAACAAACACCAGAAACCTGATTCCAGCCAGCCTCGCTGGGATATTGGGTCAATGGGAGCTGTGGGCAGCCTGAAAACGGCCCTCAGCCCCTCACCCAGGCTGGACAGGCACCCCAGTAGGGACCCGAACCCTAAAGGGACTGTGGGCAGCCTGAAAACAGCCATTAGCCTCTCACCCAGGCTGGCCAGGCATGCCAGCAGGTGGACATTCCTTGAGGGGTCCCAGATTGTGAGAGGGCACAGGCCAGGCTGAGGGACCCCCCGAATGCACAAATTTTTGTGCACCAGGCTCCTAGTTTAGCCATAAAAAAGAATGAAGTACTAATATGTGCTACAATATGTGTGAACATTGAAAACATAAGTGGGTGAAACCAGCCACAAGAGACCACATACTGTATGACTTGATTCATATGAAATATCCAGAATAGGAAGTCTAATTAGTGATTGCCTGGTGCTGGAAGTGGACTGGGGAGGTAGAGGGTGATCATGAAGGAAGTGAGGTTTATTTTAGAGGAGATAAAAATCTGTAGTGGTGATTGCACATATCTGTAAATATACTAAAAGCTGTTCAATTCTGCACTTTAAGTGAACGAATTATATGATATGTAAACTATGATCTCAAAGCCTTTAGAAAAGATTCATTGATGAGTAATTTCAGTAATGTAACCACATCTTCTATGTCTGTCATCTATCTATCTGTAATGTCTTATAAGACTTGACATTACCATAGGGAGAATATGAAAAACGATATTAACAACTTCAGTTACATTTAACCTACATAACTATGATACACTTGCCATACAAAAATAGAATGAAAGTGGATTCTGCTGCTTTTCATAATGATAAATGAAAGACTCCTCGAACTATCGCTGGGCAAGTGCTCCTGGCCATTCCCAGCACCTCACACCTGGAATGCGACGGTTCTCGCCGCAATCCCCACCACCTCATACATCACGGCGCATGTCATCTCTGCAAGCCGCTGCTTCTCTCTTCCCACGCCGGTGCATTTTTTTCCTATTCCCTTTCCAAGCTTTCTTCTCCAGAGCCCCACTTGGAGCCCAAATAAGACCTTCCAAGGCCCCGGAACTAAGGTGATGATGGGGTCACACCTCCTTCATCACTTACCTTACAGGATTCCAAATCAAACATCACTCATCTATAGAAGACAGGAGTTACCTCTACGTTGAAATGAAAATAGCCCCTTTTTAGAATTGTGTTTTTACAAAATTGCAAATCAACTTGGCAGCGTTTCTTGTTTCTCCTTCTCTGGGGCCTCTGCTTTGCTCCTGCCATAAACAAGTACTTCATTGGCTGCTTGGATCATGAGCCTTCGTTTGCCAGGGCCTCACTCAAACCCTTCTCCCTCCTGCTCTGCTCCTCCACCCTCAGCCTCACTCTCGCCCTGACGGAAGGTCCCCTGGTCTCCAGGAAAAACTTGTACTTGGCTCTCGGCGCGGATGGCCACTGCCTCTCTCCCCTGAGCCAAATACCAGCAAAGGCCCAGCCCAAGTCATTCCCCCTCTGAGGACAGAGACATTTTATTTTTTTAATTCCACATTGGCCCTGCCAAAATCAACATGTGTTTTGTTTTTGTTCATCAATAGCTGAAAATTTGTAAAAACCAGGTGGCTGTAACACTTTTCAAGACCTCTTTTGAAAGAGCTCGTTTTAGAGACCGACCTTCTGATATGACGGACACAGACATTGGAAATATTGCTAGGTGAACCCCAATTAAAAAGCACCCAAGATTTCCTTTTAACTCTCCCTGGATGATGCATGCTTTGGAGGGCAGTATTTTTTAGATTGGTAGCACTTGGCAGCACTTCCTGTAGGGAATATTGTTGACTCATGGACAACAAATAATTTCTACATTGAAATTTATGTCTCACTGAGTTGATGTTTCTATCTACTCAGATGCTTTAGCATACATTAAAAGGAAACGTGTTGCCATGAAATCAAGAGAATATTTTTCATCTAGCATTTTTACCAGGAACACATTATTGCTTTTTTTTTTTAAACAAAAAAGCTGATTATTTTACATTCACAACAGAATCATTCACATTATAAAGCATCAAAAAATTATTTTAAAAGAATGAAAAGTGATTGACTGATTGCCCTTACACTGTATGTTCTAGCTTAGAAATTTTCTGAGTTAATGGAAAGGCCATTTTTCTTCCATCATTTCTTCCCGCAAACACAAGAGATTTTTGCTAGGTAGAGGGGCAGTTTCTTATACGAGGAAATGTTGATGTGACATTCCTGCTCTTCTAAATGTTTGTGATTGGATTTTCAGTTTCTGTCCTAGAGGCTTGTCACATGATGTCAGGAACTGATCCACAGCTTTGGCTGTACAAAGAAAGGTTTGAGCAGGGGAGTGACAATATGATTTATATCAGGATTATTCTGATTGTTGGGTTGGAAATAGTCCTGGGGAGCTTTAGCCAGTTTGGCTTAGTGTTGGCCTGAAGGGTCTCAGGTTCAATTTCTGTCAAGGGCACATGCCTGGGTTGTGGGCCTGATTCCCAGTAGGATGCGTGCAGGAGGCAGCCAATCAGTGTGATTCTCATCATTGATGTTTCTATCACCCACATATTTCAGAGAAGAAGGGAGAGGGAGAAGGAGTGAGAAACATCGATGAGAGAGAAACATCGATCAGCTTCCTCCTGCACACCCCCCCACCGGGGATGTGCCTGCAACCAGGATATATGCCCTTGACCGGAATTGAACCTGGGACCCTTCAGTCTGCAGGCTGATGCTCTATCCACTGAGCCAAACCGATTAGGGCTTTTATTTTTTTAAAAAAGGAAAGAAAATAGCTCTGGGGAGCTGGGTCAGGGACAAGTTGACTACCTGGCTCTTGCAGGAATCCAGGAAGGAGATGACAGTATCACAGAGAGTGAGAGTGTGGAGGTGTGGTTGCATCTAGATCTATTTTCTACTTAGAGTTTCCTCGATTTGCTGATGGATTCGATAGGAGGTACCTGAGAGGAGATGAGCCATAATGACCCAGACTTCTGGCCTGAGGGTCCGGAGAGTGGAATTGCCATGAGCCGAGAAATAGAAGACTGTGGATGAAGTAGTTCTGAAGGGAATAAATAAATGTGGCAATGTCTTGTAATTTATAAGTTGCTGTAAAAATGTTAGTCTGTAGAGTTTGGCATGTTTATAAGGTCTATAATTTAGCATGTATTTAATACGGAGTGTTGCTTTTTGTCCAGTTTATTCTTATGCGAATTTCTTGGTTTCTGATGATCACATCACACCTGCATGTGACCACATCACACCTGTCTCTGCCTAACCCCCCACCCTACCCTGGCTCAATCATGGTGCCGAGGTAAAGATTGTTTCAAAGATGGGAGTCACTTTGTTTTGCATTTGTTGACAAGTGAGAGAACTTGCCATCTGCTTGGCTCATGAAATCACTTAAAAAAGCAAAATATGCTTTCTGTCACCAGTTTGCCTCTAACAGTCATCAGTAACACAAGATGTTTATTGAGAGTGGGCTGCCTTGGGTCCAAGCTGCCAGGCTCTGGTTCAATTTTCAAATTTCTCTTTCTTGGAGGCATCACAGCAAAAGCTCTTGGTGTCAAGGGATACATGAACATTTTGCACATTAGTGTAGC
>PVJC01005862.1:0-57212 GCA_004026665.1 Murina feae | reverse complement strand
TGCGGCTGGGGGCAGGTCCCCAGTGGCGACACACACACACACACACACACACACACATACACACACAAAAGGCGCCTGGCAGACTGGGGCCATCATAGGACATCCACTGAGGGGTCCCAGACTGTGAGAGGGCACAGGCCGGGCTGAGGGACTCCCTCCACCCCGAGTGCACAAATTTTTGTGCACCGGGCCCCTAGTAGATAAATAAAAACATGAAATTTTAATAATTGAAAAATAGATGAGCTGAGGGCATCTTTGCATAAAAGTCTTATAGGTGTTCCAACCAAGTCTAAACGCACAAGCGTGAGTCACCCACACACTTCTTGGGGCCTGGTTGCGTGCTGCTGCCGGGGCCTGGCTCGGTTCAGGGAGAAGGAAGCCACCCGTAGGTTTAATCTGAAGGTGTCCCTTCCATAGGGAGTTGGTTAAAGCTCTCTCAAGTTTTCTTTGGAAATGCTGCAGTATGAAGCAGAGTATCTGTTGTGTGGTGATTCCTTCCACTTTGATTAAAATACATTAAAACAACTCTTCCCTATTCTGCTGAAATATCTTGAAGTAGAATAAAATCACTTTCATTGAAAAACAACATTAAAAGATTTTTGTGTTTTTTGTTGTTAATACTCAGTGGAGGATATTTGTCTATTGATTTTTTTTCTTCTTTTTTTAGAGACAGTGGCAGGGAGGGGGAGAGACAGAGAGAGAGAAACATTGATGTGAGAGAGATACATCAACTGGTTGCCTCCTGCTCGTGCCCCGACCAGGGTCTAGGATCTATCTATCCTGCAAGCAAGGTACATGCCCATGATCAGAATTACTAGTAAACCCGAGACCATTCAGTTTGCTAGCCGATGCTCTATCCACTGAGCCAAACTGGCTAGGGCAAGATTCTTGTTTTGAGGGGGAAAAAGTCATAGGTCATCCTTGTCCATCTAAATGATTTTTGCTTTCGTATAATCCTGTTCAGTCTTTGTTCTTCTATCTTTCTATAGTTGCGGCCACATTGTGCAAATATGACTTTAGATCATACGTATTTTCTATATTTGAATATGAGCTTTCTTACTGACCATTTTTCCTGGTTGCATAATCTTTCTTTCTGGGTGACCTGCCTTCTGGGAAGGAGCCTAGGCTTTGGGTTTCAGTTTCAGCTCTGCCTCTTAGTAGCCAAGGAACATGGGGGAAATGTCGAATCTGCCTGTTTTCATTATTCTAGCAGTCTGTAAATGCAGATGATGATAGTAACATCTACCTCAGAGCTGCGAGCATGAAATGAGAATATATATATTAAGTACTCAGTGCAATGTCGAGCAAATAATAACATGTCAAATGGTATGAACATCATTATTGTCATTGATGCTTTCATTCAGCATTCCCATTGTAGAAAAATTCTTCTGAGCTAAAGAGTGGGGACAACTTTTCTTGTTTTGTTTTTAAAGCCAGAATTTAGTTCTATTTAAAAATGTTCAAGAGACTATTAAAAAGGCCTAAGGGTCCAGAAGTCTAGATTTAATATAAGATCCATACTGAGGTGGTGTCTTTTGGTTCCTCCATTGCTAAAGCCTCATTTTGGTTCTGGTTAAGGATCAGACTATGTCCCAAAAATTCTAGTTGGGTAGTGGTGGTTTCCTCTGATTCTGGCATCTTTTATAAATGGCCATTGGCCCATGAGTGACAAAAAAAGTAATGCCGGAAACAGTTACTGTCTTTGGAAGAGAGTTATGTGACTCAAGTGAAAATACACAACAGCAGGTATAAAAAAGAAATTAAAAAAAAGTTAAAAAAAATTGATTTCAGAGAGGAAGGGAGAGGGAGAGAGAGAGAGAGAGAGAGAGAGAGAAGCATCAATAATGAGCGAGAATCATGGATTGGCTACCTCCTGCACGCCCTCTACTGGGGATTGATCCTGCATCCCAGGCACGTGCCCTCATGGGAATCGAACCAGGGATCCTTCAGTCCACAGGCCGACAGCCTAACCACTGAGCAAAACCGCTAGGACATATACTTTTTTTTAAATAAAAACAAATTTTAGTTGGAGTTTAACAGATGTATTAAATGGAAGAAATTGCTGACCTTGAGATGCTTTTTCCACAAGGAATATTAGTTTGTAAAATATATTTTTTAAAAATAAAAATATTTTTATTGATTTCAGAGAGGAAGGGAGAGGGGAGAGAGAGATAGAAACATCACTGATGTGAGAGAATCACTGATCGGCTGCCTCCTACATGCCCCCTACTAGGGCTTGAGCCCACAACCCAAGCACGTGCCCTTGACCAGAATCGAAACCAGGACCTTTCAGTCCAAAGACCGACACTCTGCTTACTGAGCCAAACCAGCTGGAGCAAAAAGATACTTTTAAGGTTAAGGAAAATAGGTTTGCTTGGCTGGTCCAGTATACCAAAAGGTTGTGGGTTCAGTTCCCAGTCAGGGCACAAAAACCAGTTTCTTAGTACATGTTTTAATTTTAGACCATATATTTAGACTTGCTTGTGAAAGATGAGAAAGTTAGTGCACCCTTCTATGACTCCTGTGTTTGTTTAGTTTTGATTCTATATTTAATTCAGTGCTTGCGTTAGTCACTTTGCCACACTTCTCAATTTCTTTTTTATTATTTTTCTTCTTTTTAAAATTTTTTTGTTTATTTTACTTCTCAATTTCTTAATTCTTTACTTTTATCACTTTATTTGCAAGTTTTCATTGTTCAGTATCTTCCTCAAGGAGAATTTATGGGGAGTATATTTATTATTTGAGTTTTCACATGTCTGAGAAAATGTCACCTTTCTTTATACTGAAAGGAGAACTTCAGGTTAAGTCATTCTTTGTCCCAGAACTTGGAGACACTGTGTCACTGTTTTCTGGCTTTGAATATTACTGTGGAATAGTCTGTATTCAGTGTTTTCTTCTTTGTATTATGTGTTTCTTCTGCCTACATTTCTTCCTTAATCCTAAAGTTTTTAGTATTGATTACTCTTTATTACTCTTGGGAAGGGCAGAATAAGCCTTTTATTTTATGTAGTCACATCTTCAGGAAATTCTTCTTCTTATAGTTTTGAATACTTTTCTTCTTTTGTCTTTTCCAAAATCATCTTCTAGCTCCCCCATCATTTCATTTTACATGATTTTATTAGTCCAGTGCTTCTCAAAAATTAAGCAAATATATGTATCACCTAGAGAGCTTGTACTGGGCTCTATTCCTCCTGGTTCTACATCAGTAGGTGTGTGTAGGGTGGCACCTGATAATTTATACTAGATGACAAGTTCCCAGAGATGCTGATGGTGCAGATCCACAGACCTACCTGGACTAGCCCAGTAATTCTCACATTTTTGGTCTGTGGGCCACTTTACTGCTTTTTAAATTGAGATACAATTGGTATCTATAACATTGTTTTAGGTGTTCAACATAATTATTTGATATCCTATATAATAAAGAGGGAATATGCAAATTGACCATCACCCCGTCAATTTGCACTCACAGCTGAGGCTAAGTTCCCATAACAAGCCTTAAGGAGCAATCAGCAGGGACCTGAGGCTGCACATCCACCCACCTCCTGCATGGGGCTTGACAGGGGACCTCAGGTCATGCCTTCCACCTGCAGGGCTTGACAGGAGACCTGAGGCTGCTCCCCCTGCCCTGGCCCCAGGCCAGGGGACCTGAGGCTGTGCCCCCTGCCCTGGTGCCAGGCTGGGGGATCACAGGCCACTCCCTCTGCCCAGCAGGGCTTGGTGGGGGACCTCAGGCCATGCCCCCCTGCCCTGGCACCCAGGGGACCTGAGGCTGCACCCCCTCCCCCCCCCACCTGGCAGGGCTTGACAGGGTGGGACTGGCCAGGTCTGGATCTATCCCAATGAAGGGGGGCTGTCCAGGTTTGGGTCTCAAGCGATTTTGAGGTGCACGTGGGTGGTTGAAGACTTGACTCTGGGTTCCATGGTGCACCCCAGACTCTGACAGGAGGAAGATTTTCATACACGTTTTACTAATTTTCTTTAATCTCTGATACTTCTATTATAGAGAAAGGGCAAATAGCAATATTAAAGTATTTCCTCAATTAATCCCCTTTTAATGTGCACGAATTTCATGCACTGGGCCACTAGTATGTATATATTGTGAAATGATCACCATAATAGGATAACATCCATAATTTTTTGAGATGAGAACTTTAAGATCTCTCTTAGTAACTTTCACAGGTAATACAGTACTGTCAGCTGTAACCACCATGCTGCACACTACATCTCCAGGGCTTATTTATTTTATAACTGGAAGTTTGTACCTTCTGGCTTCTTTTACCCATTTTGCCCACCCTAACCCAGGACTCCTTTACTCTTCAAATTATTGAGGTCCTCAGAAAGCTTCATGAGTTATATCTACTGATACTAAAACAGAAAAGTTACAAATATTTATCAGTTCATTTAAAAATAACTGGTCAACTCATTATATATAAACTTGATATATTTTAATGAAAAATAAATATGTTTTCCAGAGCAAATAAAAACATTTACTGAGAAGAGCAGCATTATTTTAAACATTCATGGGTCCCTAGACCAAACTTTGAGAACTCCTGATTTAGAGTAATGCTTGCTTTTGTTTGTTTGTTTGTTTGAAAGAGAATGACTTAAATTGGTTTGTAAGAGATTTGGTAGTGTAATCTTAAAAGCCTTTTGTATTTTCAGGTGACTTACTGAGTAACCTGTTGCAGAGTCCTAGTTCAGCCAAACTGTTGAATCAGCCAATCCCCATCCTTGATATGGAGAGTGAGTATATCTGTTCCCTGGCCTTGGAGTGCCTGGCCCATCTCTTCAGTTGGATTCCTCTGTCTGCCAGCATCACCCCATCCCTCCTTACTACCATCTTCCACTTTGCGCGCTTTGGCTGTGACATCCGGGCCAGAAAGATGGCATCAGTTAATGGCAGCAGTCAGAACTGTGTGTTGGGTCAGGAACGTGGCCGGCTTGGGGTCCTGGCCATGTCCTGCATCAATGAACTCATGTCCAAGAACTGTGTGCCTATGGAATTTGAGGAGTACTTACTGCGTATGTTCCAGCAGACTTTCTACCTCCTGCAGAAAATCACCAAGGATAACAATGCCCACACGGTCAAGAGCAGGCTAGAAGAACTTGATGAGAGGTAATGGAAACAGGCGTGACATCTGCGCGCCCTGAGAGAGGGCACGCACTGCTTATCTCAGTGTTCTGCATGGTGTCTGTAATCCTCTTTGGTTTCAGAATTTTGGGCTCCTGGTCAGGAACAGAAAGGTAGGTGTGTACCTGTAAGTCTAAGCTTAGCTGAAGGGCTAGGGTGGTTAAGGGAAGTGAGGTGAGTTTGAAAAGTGATTGTGAATTGCGTAGGCTTCGTTTTCCTTCCCCCATCCATCTCCTGTCCTCCCTTCCACGCGTCTCCCCCCTCTTCCTCACTATTTGCCTGCAGGTCTGAGGTGGTGCAGGAACCGAGACTGCTGCTCATGCGTAGCCAAGAACAGGAGAGGAGGTCCGTGGAGGTACAGGAGTTACAATCTCCTTTCTCACTTGGTGTGGCTTGTCAGTTTTTACTGTTTGACTTTTCCCAAGTGGACATCAGCCAGTGTATACGAATGTTGTCATATTGTCAGTTTCACACAGATGGCAAGTTTTCATGCAAGAAAGGAGAGATGTTAATGTGGGCACAGGCCAATGTGGACATACCTGTGTGTGTATGTGTTATTGTCCTTTTGAATGGAGTCTAAAATGATCTAGCCTTTCCTAAGTGCCCTAAAAAGAGGATTCCATCACAGTACTCTGAGGCATGGTCTCATTTATTTCCCTTGTAGACGATGTCATTTCTGTCTTACAACTTTCATTAATATGATGCTACTGCGGGATGAAAACAAGAGGGAAAATTGAAACTCATGTTAAAAACATCATGTTGACTGTTCAGAAACTTCCAAGCAGATAAATTGTGTTGAATTAGTAAATATGTATAGACTGCCTGGCAGCCAAAGTTAATATTTTAATCAATTTTCCTTATCTTGTTTTTTATTATTAAGCTATATGGAGTTAATCCATTTCCTTTTCCCTAAAATAGTTAACAATACAAAGTGCCTAGAGTTAAGACAACTTTAGTGCTTTTTAAATGAAGCAATTTTAAAATTAAAAAAAAATTGGTTTCCTTCATGGTAAGCAAGCTTTGTATAAAATTTCTCTGTATAACCACAGAAAAATTCAGAAAATGGTATGGTAATATGTTTTATTTATTATTTGGAAATAGCTTTGTATATAAATTCAAAGGTATCAATATTCAAACACTATTTTATATTTTTCCTAGCTTGTGTTAAGAAAGGCTGTATTTTCATATGTTAAAATCTAACTGCTTGTATCAAGCATAAAATATCAGTTATTTTGACTTTTACTTGTAGCATAATGTTTGTTATGACTTACCTTCGGGTGGTATAGAAATGTTGTCATGGATTATCTTTGTACTGATTTTGTTACATGTAACTTTTATGCTCTTGGTTTTATGTTTTAATTCTATGCTTCCTATTGCCCTGTGAAAGCTGAGAGGTGCCTGGAAGCAGAAAGGTGACATAAACAGTACTGTGTGCTTGCTTCCTGGCTCTCGGGTCCCTACCACTAATTCTAAACAGCTAAGTCCATTCTCCGTTGTCTAGGTGCTACTTAACCAGGTCCTTTGCTTCTCTTTCTCCACTGCCTTTTGCCTAACTTTCTACTGCTCATTAGCACCTGTACCAGAAGGTGGGCAAGGGAAAGAAAATGAGGGGCAATAAAATTTGTAGTTTTAGCAGCTGAACAGCCTTGTTTGCATTCTTTAAAAATTTGGGTTGGTGATTAAAATAAAATTGAGATTGCGTGATATTTACCCATGACTTCTCTTTGTTCTTTTACGGGTGCTAGGGAATTGAGTGCATCTTTCTAAAGAGCAGTAAAACAGGTTGGTGACTTTGACAACCCCTGTAAAAATACAATGTAATAAGCAGAGCAAGGAATGAGGAGTTCCTGCTCATTCAGGATTAGTGATTGAAGGTGTCAGAGAGAAGTCTCTTTGTCCTTTTCGAACCCTAGAAACAGTTGATTTCAGTGCCTTACTGTTTTCCAAGAATTTGGCACCATGATCCTTATCAAACAAATGAATGTTATTAAAGCTGCAAAGACGTCTACATATGTGTGCAGGTCAGACCAGTGGGCCATCCTCAGGGCAAATAGGTCCCAAGAACAATATGGGACGTTTTATTTATGGCCTCATTTTGCACCTCTGAGACAAAGTCTCCTTCTCCCCCTTTATTATTTCATATATCTGTGCTTTTTAAAAAAGGAATTTTTCAGTTGTGTCAGAATTGGTTTTAGCCATTATTTAATTTTTGGCTAAGGCCTGCTATGTCTTTATCTTTTTCGTTATTGGTCTCTGAAATGTGATTTATGGAGCTGCGTCCATCTCATTTTCTAATCACCTTTTGGTATGTAGGGGCTTACAATGACAGTTTCTGAGCTGTGAGAGTGGTGATGTGCTGTGTGTCTAATAACCGAAGTCTCTTATCCTTGCAGCTGTGACCCACACTCTTCTGTGAAATGGTTTTGGGGGTACAGATGATTGGGGCTTCACTGTGACGTGAAGAGAGCACTGACTTGAGAGTGGGTGGTGTCCCGTTCTGCCATGAGCTGGCTGAGTGACCTCGGGCGATGCTTCATCTCTCCAGGCCTCTGCAAAATGAAGCATCAGATTCAATTGTCCCGAGGCTTTGCCAGCTCTGACAGCCTTCTTCCCTTGTTTTCGAAATCACTTTGGAGTGCACTGGGATGTGCTGTGTTCAATTAGCTCCTGGTGCTAATTAAACACAGGGCAGGCTTGACTCTGTCTTATCTTACCTGGGTGCCATGCCTTTTGTGTAGCCTCGTTTTGGTGTTTAGCACATTCATTGTAATATTTTGGCCTCCTACCAAAGAAAACCACCTCTCCAGACCTGCCATGTTGAAATGACACACATGATCTGCCCGTTGACTTTTTAGAATAATTTCCTTCCACTTTATGTGGGCTGTAACACTAACGAGTCAGAAAATGTGAGCGCTAGCTTATACAATGCTTCATAGATGGTGTTTGAGGATTAAAGTTGCTTTTCTGCTATGTTTCAGGTGGTAATGGAATGAAGGGTTGCCTGACCTGTAGGTAATTGTTGCAGGCCTTTATATTTTTAACTGAAAATATAAATCTGTATAGTTGTTTACTGAAAGAAATTTGGATTGAGTTTTCTTTTAAGGAGGTTCTGCGTGTCTCATTGTCACCTTTTGTCTTCCCTTATTTAGCTACATCGAGAAGTTTACTGACTTTCTGCGGCTCTTTGTGAGTGTTCACCTAAGAAGAATCGAGTCCTACTCCCAGTTCCCCGTGGTGGAATTTTTGACACTTTTGTTTAAGTACACTTTTCATCAGGTAATGCTCCAGAATTGCCCATCCCTTCCTCCCCCAAAAGTCTGCTTTATTTTCAGGAGAAAGAACGACTTTTCTTCCCAAACATTGTATAGTGCTTAGTATGTAAAGATGATCACATTTATCCCTCATAACAGCCCATTAAGGTAGGTATTATTATCATCTCCACTGAACAGGTAAAAAAACTGAGGCACAAAAAATAAACTGCTCAGGATCACACAGTAAGCAATGGAGCCAGGATTTGAGCCCATACAGTCCGTGCTCTCTTAACCACTATGCTGTTGTTGGAGAAGCATACATTCTCCTCACCCCCAATCCCCTTCAACAAATATTTTTTGAGTTCCTATTATATTTCAGGAGCTAGGTATATGTAATCTTCAAAGTCCTTGCCTCCATTGAGTTTACCTTTTAGTGACCCAGTATTTTTTATTTGTGTATATTTTAGCAGCTTTACTGAGGTAAAATTTATATACTGCTAAATTCACCCACTGTAATGGGACGACGCAGTGACGGCAGGTACTATAGACTGGTGCCATCATTGCCACAGTCAGTTGTAGACATTTCCTTCATACCCTAATCCCTTGTGCCCATTTGTGTGTGTGTGGTTAAAACAGCTTTTTTATTGGAGTATCACACACACACAGAAAAGTGCAGACCATGTAACCAACACCAACTCAAGAATGGGAACATGAGCCATCAGCAGCATCCCCCAGAAACGTCCTCCTGTCCCTTTCCAGTCACCCCCCCCCCCTCATTTCTCCCTGAAGTAACCTCAGGCCTGACTTTAACATCCCAGATTAGTTTCTAAGGGAAAGAAACTAAGTATATTTGTTTTGTCTGGCTTTTTTTATTTAGTATTATGATTGTGAAATTCATCTGTGCTGCGTGGTAGTAGTTGTTCTTTTTCCTTGCTTATAGTAAGTCATCGTCTGAAAATCTATTCCACTGCCAGTTTGGGCTGCTTCTAGTCTTGGTGACCAGGGATCATGTTGCAGTGAACATTTTTGCCCACATTTTTTGGTGTACATATGTAGCTCTTTCTGCTGGTACATACTAGGGATGAAATTGTCGGTGAGGGCATCTTATTTCATAAGGAGACTTGTATGGTTGTTTAAACCACTAATGTAGGTTAATGGGGCCAGAGGAGAGGCAGCGGTCTAGGCTGGGAGGGGTGTGTGTATGTGATGGGAGACTTGGAGTTAGGATTTAGTGTGCGAGCCAGCCTTCCTCAAGGAGGTGCTTGGCACTCCGTCAGATCACCCAGTGGTAAGGTGAATCATCCTGGGAACGAAAGGGCACAGGGGGAGGAGAGTAACCACAGGCTGTAATGGTTCAACTCAGTGATGTTCAGTAAGTATAGACTGGTGGCATCATCACTGGACTCCATCAGACCTCTAAGTGTCAAGACGTGTGACAGAGAGTCCAGTGAGTGCAGAGCAAGAAGGAAAGCGTGCTGGCTCACCAGGCCTCAGGAGGAGCAGAAGAGGGGATAAAATGTACGAGGGTGAGGATGGGGCGAGAAAGAGGCATCAAAGGTGGAAAAGTTTTGAGAGGTGTCCAGACAGATCTTAAAGAGGATGGAAAAAGAAAGATTTGATAGATGGCATAGGGCAAGTGTAGCAGAAATGAAGGAGAACAAGCCAGCGCTGACATCAGGAAAGAAGGGGTTTGTTTGGGGAAAATGGAATGAAAGTGTCCTGCAGTTTTGCTCCCTAGGTGAAAGAGGATCTTTTCGTATATATGGGGTAGAAGAGTGTGCTCAAGTGTGCATGTCTTAGGACTACTTCTTTGAATTTGGACTAAAGTATTCTTGTTGAGCTCCGGTTGTTTCTGTTAAGTCTGTGTCCTTGGAAACAGTCTGTTTAGTGTCTTTTGATTTCAGTTTCCTTATGGAAGGTGAGCGGCTGCAGTGGGCATTTTCAGGGTCTTTCTCAGTGTTCATCTTTTATGATTCTTTCACTTGAGTCCTACATTGTAGCTCTCTATTGAACTGAAAAGGGTAGATTTATATACAAACACACACACATAATATTTATATGCTGGGAAAAGAAATAGATATGGTAATGAAGCAAACAACAACCTTCCTCCTCCTTTACCTGCAGGTCTCTGTCAGCTGAGCTCCCTTCTGCTCTGCTTGTGGCCTCCTGCGTGAGGACCTTTCTTTCTGGGTGCAGGTTCTTGGACGGTGGTGTCCTCTAGGTCCGGGCAGAAGCAGATGCTGAGCATTGGGCGAGGGGTGGGAATCTGGAAGGTGCTCTGCAGTTTCCCACAGGGTGGGCAGCCCTTTGCTGGAGAGGCAGAGTGGAGAAGAGAGGCAGGGCACACTCCTGCATCAGGAGCTGGTGGTTGTGGAGTTTTTTGGATACAATTTAAAAATGAGAAATTAAATGCTCTCTAAAGAGAGCTTTAAGTTCTCATCTACTCACTAACAGTGTGAACTTACTTCATCATAGTTTAGTTAACTGTAAAGTGGGGAAATAGACTTTGCTCTTGTCTGCAGGGTTATTATGGGTGTACTCATTATTTTTGCCTTTTGTTTATAAATTCATGAAAAGTTTGGTATTGGTAAACATTTTGAAAGGATAGATAAAGAATAAGATAAAGATGGTGTTAGTATCTTCCTTCTCTTTCTTTTCCTACTTTGTTTTTCTCACCTAAGTGTCTTGCTGCAGTCCCTCCAGCCACTAGTGCTCACCAGGTGTTTGCCGCCACTGTCACTTTCCTTGCTTGCTGAGGCCCTGGGGTGTCTGCAGTTAATCATATGATTTCTGTCTTCCTGCTTCTTTTCTTACTGTGTCATCACCAATTCCTTCTAGGTCTTGCAATTTTCATTTTGCCCCTTCTTCCTAAAACTCTCAGAGATTGTATGGCCGGGGGGTCGGGGAAGGCTCTGGCCCAGAGTCTCAAGATCTCCATTTTAGTTCTGTTTCTGTTCCTTATCTTGTCACCTTGAGCAGGTAACTTCTGAGCCTTGGCTCCTTTATCTATAAAATGGGAAGTAGAAAAATGCATCTGTTCAGTTTCTAGGACTATTGTGAAGATAACATAGACCAGCCCAGCCGGGTATGGCTTAGCGGTTGAGTGTCAACCTGTGAACCAGAAGATCACGGTTTGATTCCCCCTCAGCCTGAGTTGCGGGCTCGACCCCCCTAGTACAAGTAGCAGTGATTCTCTCTCAACATTGCTGTTTCTAGCTCTCTCTCTGTCTCCCTTCTTCTCTGAAATCAATAAAAATATATATTTTTAAAAATCACATAGATCAATGCAAATGACAGCTAACCACTACAGATCATTTGCAAATAAGAGTGGTGTCATTAGTTTCTTAAAGAAACTTGTCAGCATCTTTAGTGATTATTCCTGGAATCTGATAAATAAATCTGAGTGCAAGTACATTTAAAAAATGGGCTTGTGTGGGTTCTGTAAAGTTGGACAACTTTAAACATGCAGTCAACCTATAACTGTTATGATCTTACCAGTCTGCACCCATAGCAATCGTCAATGGCCAGATGTGGGTTATACAAAAGGTCTCAGTGGGGCTTGCATGTATGGATGTGAGTGGCAGTGTTTCAGGTCCTACAGAAGGTTTATCTGCCCACCTTTTTTTCCAGCCTTCACACACACAGTACATCTTTAATTCAAAGGCATGGTAAGACGTGTATAATTACAAAGTATTTTGACAACACCATAAAACCTGGACTTACGTGGTAGCTTTTCTCTGATACACTTCAAGTGCATTTGGCCATTTGTGTTTTTTGAAGGGGGCTGGTATTTCAACCAGAGAAAGACAGCTGGGTGACTTGAGGGAAGCTCAGCAAGCCAAAAGCTAGGACAAGACTACATCTCCTGGCTGGGCAAGTCGAGTGCCTGCCCACCAATTGCCCATCTTATCTCCATGTGGCTTATCAATTGTTTTCCTGCTTAATCGTCTGCTCATTTCTTGGACACGTCCTGCGTTTTGTGAAGTCCGAAGTGGAGACAGGAAGAAGTCTTTGTGTTTTCTGAGGATGGCTTGTCAGTGGTCCTGATGGAACTCTAGCCGTCGGGTGCCAGGGCTACTTGGCGGGTTGTGAGCTTGGAGTCTGCTGTTTTTCAAGTTAAAGTTTTCAGTCTCAGACTTGACTGGGCACATAACTCCCTCTGCACACTACCACCCAACATCAGTTATTCCTTGGGCACGTTTCATATGTGTCCATGTAAACTTCTGGATTTCCTTGTGGATCAGAAATGGAAGGAAAACTGATCCAAGATGATGGTATTATTTCTTCCCACATCTGATCCTGCTACCAATATGTGGTTCAATCAAGCAGTCACAACTAAAACCAAAGAGTTCTTGTAGGTAGCAAGAATTTGAGTGGATATGTAAGGGATTGAGGGACCACAAGTTGAAACTGAATATACACTAGTATGAGGAGGACTAGATGGTAGAGAGTATAATTTTGTAAGAAATAGAGCTGAAAGCTCTCCAGAGAGTTTGTCAGTGCAATCACTCAAATGGCCCAGCACTAGGATCCTACAAAGACTTCGTCTCCTCACCTCACTTTGTCCTTATCAACACTGGGTTAGAGATGCTGTTAGCCTATTGGACACCCCTACTTCTGCAGATGAGATAAGGCCGTAGAGTCAGACTTAACAAGCTTATTTTCAGTCTGATACATGAGAAGACTGCAAATGGTCTTTCCTAATGTTCAAGTGTGTAAACTTGGCACCTTTGGAGCCACTGAAATTTATTTTCAGTTTTGTAATGGTATGTCATGGAAAGACCATTTGCCGGAGGTAAAGGGACCTGGTCCTCCCCCTGACCTTGAATAAATCATAGCTTTGGATCTTAGTTTCTTTATAAACAGATTTGAATTGGATTATCTGAAAGAGCCCTTCTTACCACTGTCTTAGATTTTAATATAGGCGTTTGCTTGGCATATTTTGTAACTCAATTTGTCCCACTTAGTATCTCCCTAATGACATGTTCTTTCCACGTCTGATCCTGCCACCAATTATGTTTTTTCCACATCTGATCCTGCCACCCCCACCTTCCCTCTGAGATTCGACAGTCTGTTCCATGCTTCTATGTCTCTGATACCCTTGTCTTGTTATGTTCAACAGGTGTAATTATGAAGACCCTCTAAAAGACACCAGGAAGTTGAGGGAACCTAGACTTACAGTTGTAACATTCTGATAGAAATATGTTGGTGGGTGGGTTCCTCAGGAGTATTTGCATTAAGTAATTTCATTGTCTGGATTTCTTTTGCACTGTAGCCTACTCATGAAGGTTACTTCTCTTGTTTGGACATCTGGACGCTGTTTTTGGACTATCTGACAAGCAAAATTAAAAGTCGTCTGGGAGACAAGGAAGCAGTGCTCAACAGGTAAACCCCAGAAATGTTGATAATTTGGAAATAGACATTTTTGCCAGTTTTTCTTATGGCCTTGAAGGGTCAACCATACAGCCATACCTCTTCAGTGAAAACCGAGTCACATAACTTAAAGTAGTAGTGCCATTTAGTATTTTCTTCTTTTTCCGCCTTAATATTTCATTTTCTGAAAAATTTTTTTTCTGATTAAAAAACATTGTTAATTTTTTTAGGTGTGATATGCTTCATGTTGTGTGTGTGTGTGTGTGTGTGTGTGTGTGTGTTTTAAATATATATTTTTATTGATTTCAGAGTAAGGGAGAGGGACAGAGGGATAGAAACATCAATGATGAGAGAGTATCATTGATCACTTGCCTCTTGCACGCCCCACACTGTGATTGAGATTGCAACCGAGGCATGTGCCCTGACAGGGAATTGAACTGCGACCTCCTGGTTCAACCACTGAGCCCTGCTGGCTGGGCATAGTGTGTTGTTTGTAATGACATTAGTGAAGTATTTTATTAGATGAAATGATGTGACACCTGGGATTTGCTTTAAAATAATCCACTGGGAAGAGAGGGGGAAGTGGGTTGGCCATGTGTTGGTTGAGGTAAAACTTAGTTGGTAGGAACTTGGGGTTCATTATATTCTTACTCCTTTTGTATGTGTTTGAAATTTCCTAAATAAGGTAATAAATATTTGTCATGGAAAAGTATTTATTTTAGAAACCAGGCAAAGATAGAAATAAAAAGAAGGTAAGTTATTCATAATTCTATAATCCACAGATAATTAATTACTTTTATGCTTTTAAAATTACATATATATTTTTAAAAAAATTTAAACTTTATTGTTGCAAGTATTACATATGTCCCCTTTTTTTCTCCCATTGACCTTTCTTGCCCAGCCCCGCCCCAGACCTTCACCACCCTATTGTCTGTGTCCATGGGTTATGCAAATATGCATACCAGTTCTTTGGTTGATCTCTTCCCTCCCTCCTACCCACTCTGCCTTCCCTCTGAGATTTGACAGTCTATTACCATGCTTCTGTGTCTCTGGATCTATTTTGTTCAACAGTTTATTTTGTTCCTTAGATTCCACTTATGAGTGAGATCATGTGATACTTGTCTTTCTCTGACTGACTTATTTTGCTTAGCATAAAAATAGAAAATAGGGAAATGTTTTTTCCCCATGCTTCTCAAGCTCATTTTTTTGCTTGTAGGTAGTACACTGTGGTCATTACTTCATTTGAGAAATAATGAGCTAATGTATTTAGAATGCTTGGCACATTATAAATGCTCACTAAATGGTAGCAGTGGTTGGTGATGGAGATTGTGAGCATGCCTTCCCCAGAAAATGTGCCAAATGGAGGTGGTGAGGAGAATCTCCACCTGGGAAGAGGTTTGATGGACCCTCTAAAACCCTTTTCCCTGCTGAGGTTTTATGAGCTTTTAAAATCCTATATAATAAAGAGCTAATATGCAAATGTTTGTCATGCCATTGCACCCTCGCATAGGGCTTGAGGGACCTGAGGCTAGGCCCCCACTCTTGGCCAGGCTTGACGGGGGTGAAGCCAGCTGGGTCTGGGTCTCGTGCAATTTTGAGGCGCACAAGGGTGGGCGGGGACTTGACTCTGGGTCCTGTTGGTGTGCCCCAGACTCTGACAGGAGGGAGATTTCCATATACATTTTACTAATTTTCTTTCATCTCTGACACTTCTGTTATAGAGAAAGGGCAAATAGCAATAATAAAATATTTCCTCTAATTAATTCCCTTTTAATGTGCACAAATTTTGTGCACTGGGCCACTAGTTATAAATGTTTGCATTTCAAGTTTAAACATTTGCACTTTTGTTCACAAACATTTTTGTGATTGCAAAATAGCTTCCAAGTTGCTATGGTGCCAACTCACATGTGGTTATGGGTAGTACATTCATGTATCAGAAACCTTATTATGTAATAGTAGATCCTGTTGTTGGTGAATTTGCTAACTGTAAGTAATTGTGCTTTTGAATGAAATTCTTCAAACCAAATGTACTTTCACCAAATTGTCTTTCTTGGATGAGAAAGAAAGAATTCTTTTTCTAACAGTTGCATCATTTGGTCCTGGGATTATGCCTAGTTTTGCTATATTTAGTTGTAGATATTCCTTTATGTCTCTTAGGCTTGTTGAAAGAATAAACTAGGGAAGTTTAATATGGAAATCCTTCTTAAAGCACAGTACAAGTGTGCTTTAGGTGTGGAGAACATGGTTTCATTGAGAAAATGTACTCTAACAGATTATTACTATTAAATATACACTTAGACAGACTATTGTCCCAATGGAAGGACCAGTGGTATAGAGTTTAAATTCTTTTGCTGCTTCATGGTAGCAGTGCTATTTTTGGTCAGGTTATATGCTGACCACATTTATTTCCTCTTGCAGAATTAGCATACTAATCCCTGTCTTGAAGGTTGGCTAGGATGTATATAGAATCATGTATATAAAATATCTGCACAGCACTAACATATGATTAGAAACTCAGTGACAGCGAAGACCCCAGCAATAATAGTAATAGATGATGTTGCTGCCATTTGGCTGTGGTGGTGACCATGGAGTTAAGTGACAGGGCCCCTGGAGAGCCTAAAGGCCTTTAGCTTTCCTGCTGATGTTGACCTGTCTGCCCTGGCACCTGTTTTCTGATAGCATCTGATACCACAGTTGTCAGTGGTTCTGGCTGACTACTATTTTTTTGTTATTGTTAATCCTCACCCGAGGGTATTTTTCCATTGATTTTTAGAGAGAGTGGAAAGGAGGGGGAGAGGGAGAGAGAGAGAGAGAGAGAGAGAGGGATAAACATTGACACATTGATTGGTTGCCTCCTGCACGCCCCAACCAGGACCAGGGATCAAGCCTGCAACCGAGGTATGTGCTCTTGGCCCACGTCGAACCCATGACCCTTCAGTCTGAGGGCTGACACAATATCCACTGAGCCAAACTGAGTAGAGCCTGGCTGACCACTTTTAACACTAGGGATTTTTCTCATTGATCATTTGATTATCATCCTAAATGAGGCTTTCTAATTTTTCATGACTTAAAAAAAAAATGTTTTTATTGATTTCAGAGAGGAAGAGAGAGGGAGAGAAAGAGAGAAACATCAATGATGAAAGAGAATCATTGATTGGCTGCCGCCTGCACGCCCCTATTGAGGATCGAGCCCACAACCCAGGCATGTGCCCTTGGCTGGAATCAAACCTGGGACCCTTCAGTTCGCACGCCGATGCTCTATCCCCTGAGCCAAACCGGTTAGGGCATGACTTTTTTAAAAGCATACACTTACAACACTTTTGTGTCTTTAAACAACTAAAATACTCAAACCCAAAGTCTTCAGTGCTGGTCTGTGGCTTATGCTGTGAAAGAGTAACCGTCATCTGAAGACCTGCTTGTTCATCAGATACCCCTTAGTTGTCTAGGGTAGTAGACAGACCTAGAACAGTATAATTTTTTTTTTCAACTTTTTTTTTACAGATTTACAAAGGTAATTTTTTTTTTAAAATTCTCACCTACAGGTATGTTTTTCATTGATTCTAGAGAGAGAAGGGAGAGAGGGGATAAGTTGAACTTTACCTGATAAACTTTATCTGTCACCTTTTATACTGTACATTATACAAGTATGCTCAAAAGTTTTTAAATAACGGTTTCGAAAGTTTGGTAGCCACTGCTCTAGTTATAAAAGACCCCAATATATCAGACTGTGCTGTTTTGCAGAAGCAACTGAAAAAGAGCAGTGGCTGTTGGTAATTACCATATTCATTTTGTCTGAGAGCTTATAAATATGATAAAATGTTTTTCAACTGATAAAATATATCTGAGAGAAGTTGGGGTGCTTTTGGAATCAGACTTGTGGTTGAGCCAGAATTTCAGAAACAGTTGATCTTACAGGAAGTAGTCAAGAATGTTTTCTCAGTGTCTTAGTGGGAAATGTAGGTGTGGTTAAGTCCTAGAGGCAGCACTCAGTTCCTGTCCCTTGTGGTTTAAAGGTTTTGCATCATTCGTCACTGACAACAATGTGGTAGACATTGTAGGCTACAAATTTAGAAGCACAAATGTACATGGATTTATTTTTGGTCTTAGGAGCTTGAAAATTGGAGCTCTGCATGTTCCTGCTCAGTGAGAATATTCCGGAACTTCTTGATCAGAACTGGTGGGGATTTTAGAGAACTTGAGTTCCAATGTTAATGGAGTAAAAAAGTTTTGTAATTTACCCAGCTGAACTAGCTGGTGGGGCCCAGTCAGCCATGGCTCAGTGGTTGAGCTTCAACCTATGAACCAGGAAGTCATGGTTGGATTCCTGGTCAGGACACATGCCCCTTTTTGGGATAGATCCCTAGTGTGGGACGTGTGGGAGGCAGCCGATCAATGGTTCTTCATCATTGCGGTTTCTGTCTCTTTCCCTCTCCCTTTCTCTTCGGAATCATTTTAAAAAATAAGAATTGCTGGTGGGGCTCATTGTCCAGATTTGCCATTTTGAGGTGGTGTGGAAAGACCTGAATTTCTTTCTACTTTCCTTCATTTGCCCTTTATGGATGGTTGTACCTGTCTTATAAGTTGTTGAGAAAGTTAAATGTGTGTGTAAAGCACCGTGGCTGACAGTAAGTGCTCAGTAAATACGTATTGGTGTTCTTCCCTTTTCTCTCTCAGTTTCTTTTCTTTGTGCTTGTCAATGTGAAGGGAGCCACCTGTGTAGAAACTTATTTTTACAGGAAGATGAGGAAACCTGAAGTGAGTTAAGCAACTAAAGTTATTGACTTGTGAACGAATCCCTTTGTCATGAGACTACGGACAAGTGCTGGCCACAGACCAGTCAGGGATTCCGGGTAACACTAGATTGAACTGTAAACAAAAGTGGGTGAGCATGAGAAAAATTACCCTTTTTTTTTCCTTAGTGGTTTTTCTGCTTAGTAAAGAAGAAGTGCCATTATGACACATGACATTTTGATACAATTAATAAAGATGTTAACTAGTTTTCAGTGAAGGCTCCAGTAGCTTTCTAGCTCTTGCTAAGAGAAATTCATGCCTTTGACTTCCCTAGAGAGTAAGTGATTTGGTCTTCGTTATTTCATTATAGAGTTGACAAAGCTATCCAGGATTATACTTTAGTCCTTTGTAGTTATCCAATTTGAGTTGTCTGTTTCTTGCCTACGTATTTATTTATTTATTTGTTCATTTGTTTTTTCACTCCTCATATACTTACTGAGCATCTACGATGTAATTGCCTTAGCATGTAGAATTTTATTTAACTCTCAGAAGTTGGGATGTTTTTGGAATCAGATCTGTGGCTTGAGCCATACAGGTCTGTAGGTTTATCTCTATTGTATACTTAAACCTTTAAAGCTTTAAAATCCCTCTGAGCAGAGCTTTAGCTTTATCTATCAAATTTTGGTATGTTCTCTTTTCCTTTTCACTGTTCAGTGTACTTTTAAAATTTATTTATTTACTAGGGGCCCGGTGCACAAAAATTTGTGCACTTGGGGGGTAGGGGTCCCTCAGCCCGGCCTGTGCCCTCTTGCAGTCTGGGACACCTTGGGGGAGATGTCCACCTGCTGGCGTGCCTGGCCAGCCTGGGTGAGGGGCTGAGGGCCATTTTCAGGCTGTCCACAGCCCCTTCAGGGTTTGTGCACTGGGGGGTGGGAGGGCTGGTGAGTGCAGGCCTGGACGTTTCCCACCAGAGGGCCCACGATCGCACACGCCTGGTGGGCCCCCACCGCTGAGGGTACACACCTGGCGCAGAGCTGGGTGGCAAGCCAGGGGCGGACGCTGATGCAGGATCCCTTGGTGGAGCCCTGCTGCTGAGCAAACACACCCGGGGTGGAGCTGGGCAGCGGACTGGCTTCGAATTCTCTGCACTGTTGCAGCAGACGCTCCTGCATGCCCTGTGGAGGCCTCTGGGGAGCGGATGAAGGTAGCGGACCCTGGACAGGTGCTCCCACACCCTCCCGAGGAGGCCCCTGGGGCACAGCCAGGCAGCAAACCCAGGACAGCTGATCCTGCACACCCCGCAGAGGCCCCTGCGCTCCCGCATGCCCCGGGGAGGCCCCCAGGGGGCGGAGCCAGGCAGTGTGGACCTGGGATAGCTGCTCCTGGACTCTCTGCGGAGGCTCCCAGGGGGCAGAGCCAGGCAGCAGACCCCGGATGGGCGCTCCTAGATGCCCCGAGGAGGCCCCTTGGGGGCGGAGCCAGGCAGCAGACCCAGAATGGCTGCTCCTGCAAGCCCTGTGGAGGACCCGCTCCCCCACACGCCTGGTGGAGGCCCCCGGGGGTGGAGCCAGGCAGTGGACCCGGGACGGGTGCCCCTGGATGCCCCAAGGAGGCCCCAGGCCAGACCTCGCCCTCCCCCCCATTCACTGAGCTTACACACCTGGCACAGCTATACCGGCCGGAGGCTCCCAGTGCAGAGCTGCCCTGCCAGCCTCCATCTTGGCTGGGTTAATTTGCATACAACCGCTCTGATTGGCTGGTGGGCGTAGCTTAGGCATCTTGAAGGGATGGTCAATTTCAATATTACGCTTTTATTAGATTAGATATATTTTTTTATTGATTTCAGAGAGAGGAAGGGAGAGGGAGAGAGACATAGAAACATCAGTGATGAGAGAGAATCATTGATCGGCTCCCCACCTGCACACCCACTACTTGGGGGTCAAGCCTACAACCCAGGCACATGCCCTTGGCCAGAATTGAACCTGGGACCCTTCAGTCCACAGGCCAACAACACTCTATCCACTGAGCCAAACCGGCTAGGGCTATTCCAAGGTATCTTTCTTATTTACTTATTTATTTATTTGTTGCAATGTTAAGTGGGATTAATATATATATAAACTAGAGGCCCAGTGCATGTGCACTGGGTCGGGGGGAGGGTCCCTTAGTCTGGCCTGCACCCTCTCTTAGTCTCGGAGCCATCAGTCGGACATCCTTAGCAGTGCTGTGGAGGCGGGAGAGGCTCTTGCCACCCCTGCTGTGCTCCCCAGCTGTGAGCCTTGCTTCTGGCTGAGTGGCGCTCCCCCTGTGGGAGCAGCTACTGTGTTGAGCATCTGCCCCCTGATGGTCAGTGCACATCATAGCAACTGGTCGTTCTGCCGTTTGGCCAATTTGCATATTAGTCTTTTATTATATAGAATGCACACACATCCTGTATAATAGACAATATGCAAATTAACCATCACATCCTCACAAGATGGCTGCCTATGACCAGGCCAGCAGGGGGGTTAATGAGGGATGACCAAATGACTGAACAAGCAGGCTGCGTGGGGCGACCAGGCTGGCAGGGGTGTTAGTGAGGAGTGACCAAACGACAGAACAGCAGACTGTGTGGGGTGACCAGGCTGGCAGGTGGGGCAGTTAGGGGTGACCAGGCAGGTAGGCAGGTGAGTGATTAGGAGTCAGTGGTCCAGGATTGTGAGAGGGATGTCTGACTGCTGGTTTAGGCCCGATCCCAGGGACAGTCGGACATCCCTGAGGGGTCCCGGATTGGAGAGGGTGCAGGCTGGGCTGAGGGGACCCCTCCTTCCGTGCACAAATTTCGTGCACTGGGCCTCACGAATGGCCAGATTATTATGACCACCCCATCAGTACTTAGTTGGGCCACCTTTTGTCTTCAATACTGCGGCGATTCTTCTTGGCATTGACTGCACGAGATGTTGAAAGGTGATGAGAGGAATCTGACACCATGCCTGATGAATAGCACTGTCTAGTTCTGTGAGATTTGATGGTTGTGGAACCAGCTGCCTGTTGGCTCTTTTAACTTCTTCCCACAAATGCTCAATTGGGTTGAGATCTGGTGATTGTAGGGGCCACCTAAGCAAGGTAAAGTCTCCCTCATGTTCTTGAAACCACTCCTGCACAATACGAGCACTGTGGCATGGCACATTGTCTTGTTGGAAGAAGCCATCACCATTGGGATACACCATCAACATGATAGGATGAACTTGATCAGCAATGAAACTTAGGTATGTTGTGCTATTCAGATGTTGTTCCACACAAATTAAAGGGCCTAAATCATGGCAGGAAAACATGCCCCAAACCATAACCCTACCCCCACCAGCTTGAAGGGTTATACTTATGCATGTGGGGTACATGCTTTCATGCTGTTTTCGCTAAATTCTCACTCTGCCATCTGCATGATGCAATTGGAAACGTGATTCATCGGACCACATGACTTTTTTCCAATGCTCAACTGTCCAATCCTTGTGCTCCTGTGGGAATTGGAGACGTTTTATTTTGGTAACTGCAGATAGCAAAGGTGTTTGAACAGGCCTTCGGCTTCCATATCCCATATGATGCAATGAACAGCTAATTTGCCTACAGATGTCAGGTGGTCATAATAATCTGGCCACTCAGATTATATTTCAGAGAGGAAGGGAGAGAGAGAGACAGACAGACAGAGAGACAGACAGAGAGACAGAGAGAGAGACTTCAATGATGAGAGAGAATCATTGATTGGCTAGCTCCTGCACATCCCCTGGGGTTTGAGCCCCAAACCCAGGCATATGCCCTATATATGATAATCAAACCATGACCTCTTGGTTCATAGGTCGATGCTCCAACCACTGAGTCACACCTGCTGGGCTCATTTATTCTAGTAGTTTTTTTGTGGAGTCTTTAGATTTTCTATGTACAATATCATGTCTTCTATGGATAATGACAATTTTACTTACTCCTGATTTTCAAGTTGGATGCCTTTGATTTTTTTCTTCTTATCTGATCTCTGTGGCTGGGATTTTGATTCTCTTGTCATTTTTCCCACAGTTGTTGCCCGTTTTATTATTGATTTCCCTGCCAGTATTCTTCTCTGGGCTATGTTTAGTTGCCAATGTAATCTAGGTTGTGAAGTCATTTACAAACGTTGGAACTCTTAGACTAGATGGCATGTATTTGATCTTCACATTGGATATGATTCAGCTTTGGTTATCTTGTTATCATAGTATTCACATATATAGATTGAGTCCTGTCAGGAAAACACAAATTACTAGATTATTTTAAGAATTCAGTGTAAGAAATAGGTTAAACTGGTTTTGGAGGACTGGGAAAGTAAAAGGAGAATCCCGAGATAACAGATGGTAACTATAGGAAGCAACTCCACCCCTAGGTTGAGGGCACCAAAGGAAAGAGGTTGGGGTTCTGAAATCTACATCAGAGTGATGAACCCAGGCAGCTGGAACTCATGTGTCTGAGGACAGAGGGCCACCCCACTGCCACAGGAGCTCCTGGGGGCCCGTGGAGCAGGGACTCAAACCTTTGAGGAGAGAGAATAGCCTGGCTACTACTGGCACTTCTGGGAGTGCATGATGAGGCTGGTTCTGGCCGTGCGGAAGCTGGAAACTGAACAGTTGTCATCACCAGGTGACCATTGTTGGGGTGACACTGCCAGGTCAGCAAACCCATAGGAAGACTGAGTCCCCCGCTTTCTTCCTCGGAACCCTGTTGAGAGAGCCCAGTGGGCCGAGGAGAAATGTGCTTTGTGTTACCTCAGCTCCAGTATCACATAGTCTGGAGAGTAGGTTGGCGCTGAGAGCTGAATGACCAACATGATGGCTTGCTTTATGAGTGGGAGCAATTCCTGATCCTATCTGAGAAATACTTCAGGACAGGCAAGCACTGAGGCAGCATGATTTGTTCTTGAAAACCAGTGGTTTTTTGGCTTTTGTGTTAGCAACTGTTGCATATAACTTGGTGTCTTCTGGGTTATGTGCTTATCACATGTGAGTAATATCCAGCCTCAGGCTCCAAATGTTTCTGAGAAGTTATGCTTAGACATCAACGCATCAGGGTTTCTCCAGGCTCTTTTCATTTTTTCACTTAGGTTATGTGTTCTTAAAACTGATTAAAGAGCAGGCTTGGAGTTGCTTGGTGGGTTGGAGCACATTCTGTACACCAAAAAGGTTGTGGGTTTGAGTCCCAGTCAGGGCACATATCTGGGTTGTGAGTTCAACCTCAGAGCATGTGCAGGGGGCAGCCCATCCATGTTTCTTCCTTCCCCTCTCTCCATTCTCCCTCTCTTCACTCTCCCTCTCTCTACTCTCCCTCTCCTTCTTTCCCTCCTGCTTTATTCCCCTCCCCCTCTCTTCCCCTCCTTCTCTCTTCCCCTTACTTTTCTCTCTCTAAAAAAATCAATGAAAAACATACCCTCAGGTGAGGATTTAAAGGAAAAAAAGAAAAAGAGCGGGTTTGGGGGAAATGGGTGGAGCTGGCTCAAAGCCCATTGGTGGTTTATGTGTAGAGAGATCTTGGGATTTTGAGTTAGGGAGCCTTGGATTCAACTCAGCTAGCGTTAGGCAATTTAACTTCTATCAACTGTAGTTTTCTCATCAGAAGAATACCATTAATACCACTTATCTCTCTCAGTTGTTAAATGGATTGAATCATTGAATTAATTGATATTTATATGTCGTATCAGTAATTCCCCAGAGCAACCACTGAGAAAATATATGGTACAGAGAAAGACAAGTACCATATGATTTCACTCAAATGTGGAATTTAATGAACAAACTGAACTACCAAGCAAATTAGACACGGACTAATAGAGAGCAGCAGGCAGATAGCTGGGGGGGTGGGGGGGGTAGCGGGATTAAGCAAAAAAGAAGATTAAAGAGTGAACTCATGAACTTGGACAATAGTGTGGTAGTTAGGAGCTTGGAGGTGAAAGAGGAGATAAATGGGCATGGAAAAAATAAAATTAAAAACACATATATGGTAAAAGAAATGACAAGGGAATTAAAATGGTACACTAGAAAATATCTATTTAACACAAAATGGAGAAATTGAGTAACAAACAATATGACATGGAGAAAACAGCAAAATGGCAGAAGTCCTTCCGTATCAGTAATTACATTGAATGTAAAGGATTAACTTCTAGTTAAAAAGTAGAAATTGGCAGGATGGATTTTAAAAACTTGTATTGTCTACAAGAGACTCATTTTAGTTTCAAAGACACAGATAGGTTGATAGGAAAAGACACTTCACGCGAACAATAACCAAACGAGGTCGGGGTAGTTATACTGATGTCTGACAAAATAGAACTGAAGACACAAACCGCTGCCGAGGCAAAGAGGACATTATAGGTGTTAAAGGGTCAGCCCGGCAAGAAAGTGCCGGAGCGTAGTTACATAGCGAGCACCCTGCTACCGCTCCACCCACCTACACACTTGCCAGCCCAGACTAATTTAGATGCTCCTTTTGTGTACGGTCATTCAACACATGGACACCATTCCCTTCACAGTGCAGGATGCCTTTTTGAAGTCTGAGGCTAAGAGCCTGTGCTCACCTGATGTTGATTTCTCCCTGCACGTAGGTACGAAGATGCCCTAGTCCTCTTGCTCACGGAGGTGTTGAATCGAATCCAGTTCAGATACAACCAGGCCCAGCTGGAGGAGTTGGATGATGAGACTCTGGATGACGACGTAAGCAGCACGCCCGAGTTGGCCTTTCCTGGTTGTCATGTGGTGTGAACCAGCATGGAGACCTTGAGCTCCCAGTCCTTTACTCTGGAGACTCTAAGCCAGAGTCGTTTCACAGTTTGAGTTGTTCATTTGAATTTTATATCCTGCCCCTCTCTTTGGGTTCATTAACTGTAAAAAAAGTTTTACAGGCATTTTTACCTCTATGGACTAGAGATGTAAGAACATGTGTTCAGTAAAAAGTGTAAGAACTCTGTATCCCTCCTATTTTCCTGCCTGGCACCCACGTCTCCACTCCCCACTCTGGGCAACAGATAAAAGCTAGTTGGATGCTGGTGGAAATAGTGAAAGAGATACTTACTGATAAGGCTAGAATGAAAGGAAATTTCTTTTGCGTATACTTTGTAAATTGGTATTTTTAAAAATCAGTTTTGAATTTATTGATGCTGGTGTCCCACATTGATAAAGAAAATGTCTTTAAGGACACAGCTCCAGTGTTCTTTTTCCTTAATTACCATGCACTTCATAATTGTCAAGTCACTGGTATAGCTTCAAAATAGCAGTGACTGTGGCATAATCAAGACCCTGAGGGTAGCCATGTTTGGGTTGTAAAGAGAACTGTACTCTGTACTTGGAACCAGATGGCTGGATTTGAATCCATAAAGGAGATAGAGGCCAGGGAGTTGACTTTCTCTGAACCTTAAATTTCTCATCTCCCTAAAGGGGGAGGTATGTCTATGTTGACAGTTATGTGAGGGTAACACATGCAAGGACTGGCTACATGTCTGGTGCATACTGGGAACTTGGTAAACTTTGGCTTCATTTCTTGTTAACTGTATGACTTAGGCCAGTGCTTTCTCGTATTCTAGCATGGATAAGAGTCACTGGCACAGAAGTTAAACAGATTTTGATTCAGGAAATTTGTGTTGGGGGTCACAGCATTGCACACCTAACAAGTCCCCAGGAGATCTGATGCTGCCTCTTTGCAGACCATACTTCAGTGGCACTGACTTAGTGGTACTTACAGTACCTAGTACTGACCTATCTCAGAAGGAGTGTGACCAGTTCCTATAGCTGGGATGTGGAAAGGGGACACGAGCATTTTTTTTCACAAGTAGCTTTTCTATCTCTGTTCCTGTGACTGTAGGGGAAAAAGTAGTTCATTCTTAGATCATCTCCTTTTTAAAATTTTCTTTATTGATTAAGGTATTACATATGTGTTCTTACTCCCCCATAGCCCCCACCCCTTTGTTCATCCCCTCACCCCCCTAGTGTCTGTGTCTATTGGTATCTTTTTTTTAGGAAAAAGCTTTTAATGACAATTTATTGGGTTAAAAAATATCTCTTACCTTGGCCTTTTTAAAGTACCAAATAACCTGGTCCCATCATTTGCCATTTCTTCAAAATGGTACGTCTAAGAGTGAGGCTGAGGATCGCTTGGCAGGGAAAATGACAGGACTCTGCTGTAGGAAAGCTGACCTGTCTGTGTTTCCCCTGCAGCAGCAGACAGAGTGGCAGCGGTACTTACGCCAGAGCTTGGAGGTAGTGGCCAAAGTGATGGAGCTGCTTCCCACGCACGCCTTCTCGACACTGGTAACTCATGTTTGGAGGGGGGTAAAGAGCCCAGTGATTGCCCTGTACACATAGGATGTGCAGCAAGGCTTTGTTGCTCGCCAGTATTATAAATAGTTATATATTCTAAGCAGAAAGTAATAGTTACTATACCCAATCCTCAAATTGGTCAATGTTAATATTTCCTCCAACCATGTTAGATCAACTTTGGGAAGCCCTGTTTTTTCTTCCTAAACTCTTGTCTGTAGTATGAACTTTACTGATGCCTTCATCAGTAGCTTGAAAGTGGCTGGGCTGAATAGAAGGCTTATGTATATGACTCACATTGCGGAAAAGCCAGCCACTGTAAAGCTCACTCTTGGAAAATTGCTGGCATTCTCTCCCTATATTTATATGCTAGAATCTGAAGTCATAGGACTGATTTCACTGACTAAGTGGTGCCTGTTTTCTGAGGATTTCATTAAGCCTCTCTCTCCTTCAAAGGCAAGATAATTTATTGGGGTCAGCTTTGCATTATAGCTTGTGTTTTTCTTTGGAGATTACCATTTTGTCACCTGCCATTATTAGGGATTTGCCACATTAAAGTTTTTACCTTTATCTTAGTGGTGAATAGCAGTTTAGAAAGAAAAGATACAGCTCTGGTTATAAAGGTCCTGTCTGCTAAATGAGTAAGGAAAAATGACTTCCAAATAATTTGGCCTGTCTTTTCACTTTGCCATGCACTTGAATACAGGCATATCTGTATTTCTCTCAAGGGTAGGATACTTTTGGATTTGAAGGAAGATGGGCCTGACTCAGAACTTTAAAAGGATCGGATCATAATCATACCCTGCATCCACTGCTTTATTTTTAAAAAGTATCCAGCTGATGGTGGTTTCAGTTGTAGAAGTTGTTAGGGGTAGGGGAGCTACCTCTTCTTAGGGCGCATGAAGGTTCCCAGAGAAGAGTTTTTATCCCGCCCCACCTCCCATTTAATGGTAAAATGCTATCAAAACTCATATTTATGTTTTGTTTTTTAATCGTTGTTTCTTTGTTTTCAGTTTCCAGTTCTTCAGGACAATTTAGACGTTTATCTGGGGTTACAGCAGTTTATAGTTACTTCAGGGTCAGGTAAACTGGTTTTATTTTCTAATTAAAAAATGGACTAATATTGAATTATTGCCTTCTTTGCTGTTAGAACATGATTTCTCTTTCTACTGGCACTTCCCTGCAGCTTTGTCTCCCCAGCTTATAAATAGAAAGAAATCATGATGGGGAGGTGCGTGGGAAGGAAAAGGATGAGGCTCTGACAGTATATTCCAGAGAGATGTTTCAGAGAGAGAGGGGAGATAATTTGGAGCAAAAGGGTAGAGCTTTTTGAAAACCCTAGCAAATAGAATGTCTTTCTATCCTTTAATCCATCAAGTTTGTTAGGAAAAAACAACTCTGGACTTTGCTGTGATGTACTCTTTCTTCTCTGGTATTTAGAATCCAGTAGGACATACGAGCAACTCAAAGCAGGCAAACTATGGTAGAGCATGCTGATGCTAGTAAATGTTAGCTTTCCTGATGGTAAGCAGTGTAGGCACCTCTGGCCATAGCTAGTGGAAAAGTTCTGGCCTGCCATTTATAGGTTTCACCTACTTAGAGTTTAGGGTTGGCATTTTTTGTTTGTTTGTTATCCTATTAGTAGTAATAATAACCTTTATTGTAGAACATGCATTGTGTACCTGGCATTATATTATTTACTTACGTTATCTATATACTAGGGGCCTGGTGCACAAATTTTGTGAACTCGGGTAGGGGGTCCCCTCAGCCTGGTCTGAGCCCTCTTGCAGTCTGGGACCCCTCGAGGGATGTCCACCTGCTGGCATGCCTGGCCAGCCTGGGTGAGGGGCTGAGGGCTGTTTTCAGGCTGCCCACAGCCACTTCAGGGTTTGGGTCTCTACTGGGGTACCTGGCCAGCCTGGATGAGGGGCTGAGGGCTGTTTTCCGGCTGGCCACATCTCCTTCAGGGTTCAGGTCCCTACTGGGGTAACCTGGCCGGCTTGGGTGAGAGGCTGAGGGCCGTTTTCAGGCTGCCCACAGCTCCCATTGACCCAAGGTCCCAGCAAGGCTGGCTGGAATCAGGTTTCTGGGCTTTATTTATCTTCTATAATTGAAACTTTGTTGCTTTGAGCCAAGGCATAGGCAGGCAAGAAAACCTCCTGTTTGCTTCAGCTCCGTGGCTTCTATAATTAAAAGTATGTTGCCTTGAGCAGAGGCCCAGCCAGCGGGGCAGGCAGTTTCCTCCAAACAGAAGCCTCCTGTTTACTCTAGCTCCGTGGTTGCTGGCCGCCATCTTGGCTGAGTTAATTTGTATACAGGCGCTCTGATTGGCTGGTGGGCATGGCTTTGGTATCTCGGAGTGATAGTTAATTTGCATATTACTCTTTTATAGATTAGATACTAGAGGCCTGGTGCACGACAGTCATGCACTGGAGGAGTAGGGGAGTAGGGAATGCCCTTCAGCCCAGCCTGTGCCTTCTCACTGTCCAAGACCCCTCAGGGGATGTCTGCAGCAGAGGCGGGAGGCTCCTGCCACCGCTTCTGTGCTCACCAGCCATGAGCTCGGCTTCTGGCTAAGAGCCCTTCCCTTGTGCAAGCAGCTCCTGCATTGAGTGTCTGCCCCCTGTTGGTCAGTGCATGTCATAGTGACCAGTCATTCTGCCCTTCAGTTGATATGCATATTAGCCTTTTATTATCTATCTATCTATCTATCTATCTATCTATCTACCTATCTATAAAAGCCTAAGCGACTTTTAGGACTGAATGACCAGAATGACTGACGACTGGAACCAGTCGACCAGTTGCTATGATGTGCACTGACTACCAGGGGTTAGATGCTCAATGTGGGAGGTGCTCCCACGGCCAGCCAACCTCCCTGCTGCTGGCATACCTCCTAAGGTCCCTCCCCCCAATCTCTCCCCCTGTCCGGCAGGCCCCATCCCACAGCTGGCAGTCCCCAGCAGGCCTGGTCTGGATCAGGACTGGGCAAGACGGCCCCGATAGGCCCTGATTGCTGGGGACCCCAACTGTCCATGAATTTCATGCACCAGACCTCTAGTCATCCTATATAATAAAAGAGTAATATGCAAATTAACCATCACCCCAGGACAAAAATGGTGGCACCCATTGTGGTGGGGCAGGATGCTGGCTGCATTACCCTGGCAATGGGAGCACAGCAGGCAATCAGACCACAGGCAGCACCCAGCAGGGCCTGCTGGGAGGTCGCCATGATGACCCCTGAGTAGACGAGCGGGGCCACAGGCCGCACCCAGCAGGGCCTGCTGGGCGGTGGCTGTGGAGGTGCTGGGACGTTGCCATGATGACCCCTGAGCAGACAAGCGGGGGCTGCAGGCAGCACCCAGCAGGGTCTGCTGGGTAGTAGTGGTGGCGAAGGGGGAGCAAGTGATCTGGACTGCAGGCAGCACCAAGTAGAGCCTGCAGGGTGGTGGCTATGGCAATGGGGGAAGCAAGTGATAGGGACTCGCAGGCAGCACCTAGCAGGGCCTGCTGAGAGGTCACCACGATGACCACCAAGCAGACAAGTGGGGGCTGCAGGCAGCACACAGCAGGGCCTGCTGGGCAGTGGTGGCGGTGACAGGGGAGCAGGCAAGCGGGGTAACCAGAGAGCAGGCAATCGGACTGAAGGCAGTACCCAGCAGGGCCTGCTGTGCCTCCATGGGGGAGCAAGCAATCTCTGGAAGGTCACTGTGGTGACCCCCTAGCAGACAAGTGAGCTGCAGGCAGCACACAGCAGGGCCTTCTGGGCAGTGGTAGCCACCATGGGGGAGCAGGCAAGCAGGCGACCAGAGAGCAGGCAATCGGACCAGCAGGCAGCACCCAGCAGGGTCTGCTGGGCGGTGGCTGCATCCACTGGGGAGCAGGCAAGCAGGATGACCAGGGAGCAGGCAATCGGCCTGCAGGCAGCACCCAGCAGGGCCTGCTTGCCCATCCCCGTGGTGTGGAGCAGACAGGCCCAGCAGAGAGCAGAGAACCACATGGAGTGGGCCCAAAGCCATCAGCAGCACATCTCCTGAGGACTCCCGAATTGGAGAGGGTGCAGGTCGGGCTGAGGGACCTCCCTGCCTGCCCTCCCCCTCCCCCACCTATCCGTGCGTGAATTTCATGCACTGGGCCTCTAGTATATAATAAGAGAGGAATATTGTGGGAGCCCCTTACATGTCCAGTGTGGTTCAGGGTTCCTATTCAGGGTTCGAGTTCTGGAGGAGGCCGCACACAAAATGGAGAGAGATTAGAAGAGAATCAATTTGGAAACTGGGGGACCAGGCGTGGAGTCTACCTCTAGTGGGTGAGACTGCCCACTGGTGCCTGGGCTTCACCAGTCTTTTATTGAGTCTCTGAGAAAATATCTCTTGAGCCATATCCTTAGGCAGGAAATTCCAACAACAAACAGGCAGCAAGAATTTACATGTAATTAACAGGTGGGGTTTGCTTTAACTAACAATGTTTCAACTTAATGGGTGCATAGCTCTGACCTTTCAGAGCAACCAAAGTTGGTGAAAACAGTTTCCAGCCGAATATGCTAATTATCCATTACTCCCTGAGGTGTAACCACCAAGCATGTCATGGCCAGATCATGGATCAGCGGGTGGGCCAGCGAGGTACAAGTGGGCTGCAGAGAGGTACAAGAGGGAGCAGAGCAGCAAAGCTATAAGGAGAGGGAAGGGGGGGAGCTACAGGAGGGTGGCAGCAACCTATTGGCTACAAGTGGGCAGCAGAGAGCTACAGTTGAGGGAAGGGCAGCAAGCAAATGGGAGGTGGAAAGCTACAGGAGAGGGCAGGGCAACAAGCTATGGGGGGTTTGCGGGGGAGGGGGGCTACAGGAGAGTGGCAATGACCTACTGGCGCACAGATTCGTGCTCAGGGCTACTAGTTTAGGATAAAAGGCTAAGGGACTGACCGTCCATCTATTCAGCTGTCTGACTGTCCAACTGACTGACTGGCTGGTACATATGATGTGCACTGGCAGTTTGAAAAATAAACATTGACTTGTGGACGTGCGATACATATAAAGCTCCCATAGAATTTCTTAGTAGTATTACTCCTTTGGGAATGCTGTGTTGTAAATTAAAATTGAAAGTAGGTGCAAACATCATGCCACTGAGAAATCTTAATAGTAAATGGGGTCTTTGTAATGGCACTAGATTTATTATCAAAAGACTGACCTAACATAATAGAAGCTGAAGTATTAAGAGGATCTGCAGAAGGGGAGGTTGTTCTGATTCCAAGAATTGATTTGTCCCCATCTGACACTGGCCTCCCATTTAAATTAATTCAAAGACAGTTTCCCAGGATGCCAGCATTTGCGGTGACTATTAATAAATCACAAAGACAAACTCTAGATAGAGTAGGAATATTCCTACCTGAACCTGTTTTCGGACATGGTCAGTTATATGTTGCTTTCTCTTGAGTTTGAAGAGCAAATAACGTTAAAGTTAAAGTTGTAAATACTTCATCACAAGGGAAATTAGTCAAATACTCTTAAAATGTTTTTACTCTTAATGTGGTATACAGGAGATATTAGAATAAGTTTAATCAATTTATCAGTCATTGTTTCTATCAATATTTTTATATAATGTTTTTGTTTTTATATCATGTCTTTGTTCTATCATTTTGTTATTGTTTATTAATCTGTATATTATTTTTATATACATTTTACTAATTTTCTTTCATCTCTGACACTTCTATTATAAAGGGCGAGTAGCGATATTAAAATATTTCTTCTAATTAATTTCCTTTCACTGTGCACAAATTCATACACTGGGCCACTAGTCTTACAGAATTCTCTCATGCCCTGTAAGGTGTAAGCACTAATACTAGTTACTCCTGTTTTACAAAGGAGGAAATCGATGTTCAGATAAGTTAATTTCCCAAAGCCACTCAGCTTGTTAGTGCTAGTTTCAAGATGCTGTAATGGTAAGGTGATCAGACGTCCCACTTTTGGCGGGACAGTCCTGATTTTTAACAATTTGTCCCGCGGCGTTTTAAAAAAGTCCCGATTACTCTTTGTAATATTTTAAGTAATAATAAAAAATAAAAAAAATAAAAAGAAAGAACCGCCCCCCGCCCCCACCCTGGTTAATAGTGTACCACTTTAAATCTGGTCACTTTATGTAATAGGGAATGATAAAAAATTGAATTAAGTAAAATCTGACGTTCATTATGTCAGCTGAATGGTATATTGTGCTTGTAAGCACACCTGTGCCCCTCCTCCCATCTCCTATAGTCATTTGACAGTGTTTTCCTTAGAGGATTCATGCCTGGCCCTGGCCTGCAGCCCCTCTGTCATGTAACTGTTGTTTCAACCTGGGATAGAGCTGCCCGAAGTGCAACCCAGCTTCTGGCTGAACTTGTTATTCATGGCAGAGCCTCCATGGGAGTCTCTTTCTGAGACTGCCCTTTTTAGTGGCCTGTGATGGCTTATTTCCATGACTATATTAGCATCCAAATAATTCACTGGGCCCCAGGAGGTTGATGGGACTTGGCGTGTCCTAAGTATAGGCCCTGGTTTTGTTGATGGGGTAAGGACAGCTTATACAGAACTTAAAAAAAAGGCCACTTTTTAAAGCAAACATGCCTATAAAATACGCTGTAAATATTAATGAAAATCATTTGACTGTACAAGTGCTACAGATTTTTCCAGAATTCACTCTTGGAAAAACTGTGTCCTGGTTGTCTCTCTTAGAAGGTATTCAATATCCTGGCCGGGGGTTGCGGGAGGGGGTGGGGGCTCGGGAATTGATCCCTGAGTTTCCCTTTTAGAATTGTAGCTGACTTTTTTACATAATACTGAATTTGTCTTCAGGTAAAAATCTGCAGTGATTCTTAAATCCTTTTTCTGAGACACAGCTGATAACTTAAAGCTGCTTTTCTGAGAAAGATAATTGGATTTATTTTTCTCTACATAAAATACCATATACCTACTCTCATTGAAGCCCATTTACTGGTAATTTCAGAGTGCGGTTGGCTCTTCCAGATCACTTAGAAATCTCATTCGTAGTCTGATCCTTAGTGTGGAATCCAATGGCAAACCTCTCAGGCTAGAGAAATACTTCTTTCTTCTTTTAAAATGAGCTCTCTTAGCCATGGTAAGGCATTCCCTCTTTTCTAAGTAGCTCAAAAGCTAAGTTTCTAGTGTAAAGGCTATTAAAAAGTGGGATTCTGAGTACATTCTGTCCCTAGTTCCCATGGCCATTCACTCCTCAAATAACCTTCATGCTTTGCTGTATTAGTTAGCCTATTGCCTCATAACGGAAACCATGGTGTCCTTTCTTCAATGGCCCTCTCCTTTCATTCCCATTTATCTAGCCAGTCTTTAGTTCTAGTGTCTTCTCTGGAGCCTATGTGGATGGGAGTCTCATTCTTATTCTACTTCCTCCTCCTTCCACTTCCTCAGTAAAATTCACGGAGAGGGTGTGTTCACATCACATGGGTCACTGTGTGATCTCTCACCCCTCAGGTGCCCTCCCCTCGCTGTCCATCTTTCCCACCATTAGTGGTTTGAGAAGCCTCTCATTGGTGGGTGTGCCCCTTTTATTGCATTTGTGACCTCACATGGACCTGAAGTATCTGTTTTGTATGTATCTGGCTGTGCCACTGCTCAATGACATCTTCCTTCATCAGAGTGGTATTTCTGCTCTAAGTAATAACTCCATTAGCTTTTCTGTTTAACCATGCAGACTTTCCTGCCTAAGAGATTGCTTCATGTAGAATATACTATGTGGTGGCAGTGGTGGTGTGTGCTTTCTAGGCTGGGGGCGGGCGGGGGCTTGGGTTAGTGGTGCTTACTGCCGGTGTTTTTGTCTGCCATGCAGGTAGAGCAGGAAACAGCAGCTGCAGTTTTATTAATATGTATCTTTGATGGCACATATGTGTTAAGTTGAATTATATGGAATTGCAGTTTTGTTAGGCCGGAAGTGGTCAAATGTCAGCAATTTCATATGGTTCAAACTTTCTATCTCCCTCTATATAAAAGGCTAATATGCTAAGTGTCCCTCCGACTACCCGACTGGATGCTATGATGCGCACAGGCCACCAGGGGGCAGACTCTCGATGTAGGAGTTGAGGTGATACGCACTGGCCATTTACAAAGAAATGGCACCATGGGTCTGGCGCCAACAAACCAACGCTAGGCTCCCCCCAAGTGGGACACAGGCCCTGCCACCACCCAGAGCGACAGCCCACCTAATTGCAGCCAACACTACCAAGACCCCATGGTGCAAAATGTGGCCCATAGCCCAGCCCAGCCCAGAAACAGGCTGTGGGCAACGGGTAATGACATCATGTAACAATCAATGCCCAGTTTCCTATCCCTAGCGACTAGCCTCCTCAGAGTTTCTTCAGCCCAGGAACATGACTTGCTTTATAGTCAGGTGCAAACGTTTTACACTTTAACAAATGTCTGTGAAGTGTTTTCCCATGCCTCATCTCATTTGATCCTCACAGAAGTCCTGGAGTAGGTAGATAGGAGACTCAGTAGAATCCTATTTTCTTTTCATTAGATGGAAAATGGAGATTTAGAAAGCTTAGAAACTTGACCCGTCTGAAAAGAAGTAAGAAATGGTGAACCTTGAAAATGACTTCAGGTTTTCTCACTGTACAGAACATAGTCAAACACTGCTACAGTTAAATATTTTACCCTTAGTTCTCCCTGCATGAACTATAATAATAATCTGCTTTGTATTGATACTTACTGCTGTGTTGCTGACAATTACCTGAAAGAGAAGTTGGGGTGCTTCACTGGGCTGGAAAAACACACCCAGGCCCAGCTGCAGCATCTCAGTGGTTGAGCATAGACCTATGAACCAGGAGGTCACGGTTCGATCCCCAGTCGGGGCACATGATTGGGTTGTGGGCTCGCTCCCTGACCCCGCTTGGGGCTCATGCAGAAGGCAACCAGTTGATGTGTCTCTCCCACATCATGTTTCTCTCTTCCCCCTTACTTCACTCCACCCTCTCTGAAAAGCAATGGGGGGGGAAGGTATTGTTTCCAGGCCTTGTGCTCGGTGTAGCTTGTTCTGTTTGGTTATATTGAATCCATGTGTACATTTGTGGTCACTTGTGATGCATCAGTCACTGTGTGACATTGGGCGCCACTGCGCGTGGCCCCTTACCATGAAGGACTTGATAGTCAGAAGACTTGTAAATCATTAGTTTATCCCTGGAGGAAGACAGGAGGGAAGGGAAGCTGGTTCTCTGGAGAAAGGAGGGAAGGTCTCCTGAGAGAGTTGATGCCTTGCCTCAGGGAGCTGTGTGCTTAGATCGGGGTTCTAGGAGGACATTTGTGAGGTGCCGCGGGAGGAGGGTTGGTGCTAGTCACTTTGAGGCTTTTGCCTTCTACCTGACTCAAAAGCCGAAGTGGCCACGGAGGAGCAGGTTTGCAAAGTGCGTAGGTTTCTGCAGTGCCTGTGGGCAGGCTCTCAGTGTTCCTGCCTCTCCCTCCCTCATTTGGGGGAGGGGGGGGCTTAATCAGACCGAGAGCTCTCTGCTTGATGATTTTACTGTTTTTGTGGATGTTTGTGAGTAGAAGGGCCTGAGGAGCAAGGAAGTTGCTGAATTGAGGATGTTTTTGTCCTTCACCGTGCATCCTCCTTGCTTAGTTTGAAGAAATTATGTTGAAGAATAATTTTTCAGGCCTTAGAAAATCACTAGCTCTTTGTTTTTCGTAAGTATTATGAACATTGAATAATGGTTTATAATCTACAGGGTTTATTTAATGCAGTCTAACTTACAATAGTCAATTACATAGTAACATTTTTTCCACTTTAAAGCTGAGGAAACTGAGACTCAGGAGGGCTCACTGAGGCACAGAGCCAGTGAGTGGCCGAGAATCTGTCCTCTGAACCCAGCTCGTGCTCTGTACTCTGTAGGTGCTGTGTTCCTACAATTGTCTGGGTGCAGTGCTGAGTGTACACTGTCCTGAGCCGGAACAAAGCCTCTCTCTCAGCCCTGAGACATGGTCTCTGGCAGGGCCATGTACGAAGGCAATTAGATTTGCAATTGCTTAGACTGAGCTTAGGACACCCCCTCTTCCCTGGAAATGGGACTCAGGCTGGACAAGTTGCCAGACCTCCCTGAGGATGTTTCCTTGTGTGTAAAATAGGTGGCATCAATCCTTCACAGGGTCAGGAGGAATCAGATAGGTGCTTGGTGCACATTACTACCCTTTCTGCCTGTCCGTCTGTCTTCCTCTGCTATCTGTCCCTCCCTCTGGTTCTAGAGTGTATGTGGGTCTGGCTTCCCTGCTTAGTCCCAGGAAGTAGCCTGTGTTTCAAGGGTTGGTTTCGTACCTGCCTGGGTGAGCGGTTGTCTGTCGTGGCAACCACAGCACATTCTTCCTGAAAACCTGCCCGAGGTGCTCTGTTCCAGGACACAGGCTGAATATCACAGCGGAGAACGACTGCCGGCGCTTGCACTGCTCCCTGCGGGACCTGAGCTCCCTGCTGCAGGCCGTGGGCCGCTTAGCCGAGTACTTCACTGGAGACATGTTTGCTGCGCGGTTCAGCGATGCCCTCACAGTCGTGGAGAGGTAGGTTGGCAGGGACGTCATGGAGCCATTCCCTCTCCAGAGCTCAGCTGTACCAGCTCCTGCTCCAGTGCTGGGTCAGTCAAGGCTCTGCATGTGTAAGGAAAATGTGGAGCGATCACTGGCCCTCTCGGAACTTCAGTTCCTTGTGCGTAAAGTGGAGTAGACAGTATCTTTAGGTTTATTGGGGGAATTGAGTGAGGTAAGGCACTTCACACAGGGCCTAGTGTGTGGCAGATAATATAATCTCATTGGAGAACTTGTTGTAGATACAAAGACAGGATTAGCCTCCAAAGAAACCAGGTGTGGTCAGTCATCATGTCTTTCCTCATAGGATGGAGAGGCATTAGGAGGGCCTGCTAGTTAATAAAAGGCAGGCAGTAGTCCCTATCCAGGTAGGCAGCCAGACGCAGAGGCGGGGGTTTCCTGTGTCCTGTGCAGTAGGACTGGTTTTTCTGTTCCTGTCAGGGTCCTAAGGAGTTAAACGAGGGCAGCCGCAAGCCTGACCTGAGGGTGCGTCCCAGCCTTTCCTCCACTAGCTCCTTCATCACTCCTTTCCCTTGGGTCCTGCAGAGGGCTTACAGCTGCAGCTTGGGAGGACCATTTTACATTCCCTCGCTCTCCCCGCTCCTCCCGCCTCCTTCCTCCCACCACACTCACGAATCCTACACTTAAGAAGTCATACTCTTGGCCAGATGTCCTCAAACTACGGCCCGTGGGCCACGTGCGGCCCGCCGAGGACATCTATCCGGCCTGCTGGGTGTTTTTGCCGCTGCTGCCTGTCCTGCTTAAAATAAGATACGTGCAGTGTGCATAAAAATTTGTTCATAGTTTGTTTTTTCTTAACTGTAGTCTGGCCCTCCAGCAGTCTGAGGGACAGTGAACTGCACCGCCCCCCCCGCCCCCCCCATTTAAAAAGTTTGAGGACCCCTGCTCTTGGCCCTAGTTGGTATCTTCAGTGGTTAGAGTATTGACCTGTGCACCAAAGGGTCTAGGGTTCAATTTTCTGTCAAGGGCATGTACCTGCGTTGCAGGTTTGATCTCCGGCCCAGCAGGGGCAAGTGCAGAAGGCAACCAATGTATCTCTCTCAAATAGATGTTTTTTTCTCTTTCCCTTTTCTTATCCCTCTCTCTGTGTCCCTCCCCGCCCCCCATCTACTCTCTAAAAATCAATGGAAAAATATCCTCAACTGAGGATTAACAGAAAACCCCCAAAAGAAGTTATACCCTTAATACTAAGTGATAGGTGCTTCAGGGTACCTGTGAGTTGATTAGATTAAAACTATAGCAATGGTTTCAGCCCAAAGCTTTCACTGGCCCAGTAGCCATGTCCTTGATAATACCCTGAGGGGGGAGTCAAGCTCCAAGCCTAGTTACCTGCATACCAGCTTTTCTTTAAATGTTAAAAGCAGAGGTAATTAAGAATTTGAAATAAATCTTTAAAATCCAGATTAACATTATTAATAATAAAAGCAGCATACAGCAGTAAGACATTTTCAAAAGGGTTTTGCACATATTTTTTCATTCTATACTTTGAGGGACAAATATTGTCACTTTATCTGTGAGTAAACTGTGGCCAGGGATGGTGAGTGTCTTGCTTCAGATTACAGCTCATGAGAGGGAGCACCTGGACTTTAACCAGTTTCCTGAGTCCAGAAACTATGTTCTTTCCAAACCACAGAGCTCCTACTTCTGGAGTCCTCTTTCCTCCTTTCGCATTAGCCCATTTCCAGCGATGTTTGTTAGCACAGATAGAACATGTCTTTCTTTCTCTCTGAAATTTTATAGTTTTAAAATCTATACTTGAGGAATATATATACATACATACATACTAGGGGCCTGGTGCACAAAAATTTGTGCACTCGGGAGGTCCCTCAGCCCAGCCTGTGCCCTCTCACAGTCTGGGACCCCTCTGGGGATGTCCACCTGCTGGCATGCCTGACCAGCCTGGGTGAGGGGCTGTGGCTGTTTGCAGACTGGTCAAGCCCCCCAGTGGGAACCCTGACCCCAAGGGGGTGTGGCCAGCCTGGGTGAGGGGCTGAGGGCTGTTTACAGGCTGCCCACAGCCCCTTCAGGTTTTGGGTCCCTACTGGAGTACCTGGCCAGCCTGGGTGAGGGGCTGATGGCTGTTTGCAGGCTGACCAAGCCCCCCAGTAACGTCCCTCACCCCATTGGGTTGTGGCCAGCGTGGGTGATGGGCTGAGTGGCGCTTTCAGGCTGCTCACAGCTCCCATTGACCAAATGTCCCAGCAAGGCTGGCTGGAAGCAGGTTTCTGGGGTTTGTTTATCTTCTATAATTGATGCACTGTTCCTTTAAGCTGAGGCCTAGTAACGAAACCTCCTCTGCTTCAGCTCGTGGCTTCTATAATGAGACATTGTTACCCCTAGTAGTCAGGCCAGGACTGCTGTTTCCTTCAGCTCCCGAGGATTCTATGATTGATACTTTATTGCAAACATGTTTTGCCTTGAGCCAGGATAAGCGGAGTGGGCCGCAAACAGTTTCAGTTTCACTCCTGCTGCAATGGAAGCTGCCGTTTACTCAGGTCCGTGAGTGGCGGCCTCCATGTTGGCTGGGTTAATTTGCATACAGTCGCTCTGATTGGCTGGTGGGCGTGGCCTACCTGTCCCGAAGAGACGGTTAATTTTAATATTATGCTTTTATTAGTGTGTGTGTGTGTGTGTGTGTGTGTATCATTCATATATACATATGAGTGATATCAGTCATCTCAACTTCATAGTGAGATGATTGATCATAGATCCTGAATCATTATTTTATAGATTTTTACACATATATCTTTCTACACTGATTAGGTTTGTAAGCTCAATACTAAAGATACTTAGCTATTTTGTCTTCACTTTAAAATAAAGTGTGAGAGGAGAGGCTCCTTGTTAGGATTTAAATAGCCAGTGTGACTAGCAGTGTTTCAACTTATAGGTTACATAAAACAAGCCTAGTAATAAAATTGCTAAACAACCCTGCCCAGTGTGGCTTGGTTGGAGCATCATCCCATACGAAAGGTGGAGGGTTCTGCTCCCAGTCAAGGCACAGAACCAGGTTGTAGGTCCTATCCCCGGTTGGGGCGTGTGCAGGAGGCAACCGATTGATGTTTCTCTCACATAAATGTTTCTCTCTCTCTCCCTCTCCCTTCTTCTCTCTAAAAATCAATAAAAAAATTTTTAAAGCCCTGCCAAACAGAAATCTTGATACATATAGAAGTCAGTTTTTAGTGATGAACATCATTAAAGATTGCTGTGTAATGTAAAAACAGAATGCAAAGCCCAATACTGTATGAGTCTACTTATATGAGGTATGTAGAATAGTAAAACTCATAGAGACAGAAAAAAGAATGATGGTTGCCAGGGGCTAGGGACAGGGGATATGGAGAGTTATTTAATGGGTACAAGTTTTAGTTTGGAAAGATGAAAAAAAACTTCTGGAGATAGACAGTGGTGGTGGCTGCACAATGTTAATACACATAATGCCAGTGAACTGCAGCTGCTGTATGAATGTGAAGACACTAGAAGAGTTAAAGCATTAGCTGTCAGGTCCATATGGGTGCATTGCTTACTGGGAGTCGTCCTAATTTCCAGTGATTACCTGCCCCCTTCCCAGGGCTTCAGATTGGGAGTCCTCGGCTCTTTCATGACTGATTGGCAGTGCACCTTTCTTTCTGCTCCCCAGCCCTGATAATTTGGGGCTCAAGCTTGTGGATTTCTAATAAAGTCCTGTTTTTTTTTTCTCTGCATCTGAAAAGAGCAGTTTTCAGAGTGTGGTCCACATGCACCGGAGGCTCGGTGCTTTTCAGAGATGCATTTCCAGACCCTCCTGCACCTGCATAGTTGGTCTATGGGGTTACACCAGGGAACTGGCATTTGTAACAAGTTCCCCAGTTGCTCATTATGCCAGTGAAGTTGGGGAACCCCTGCACCATTGAATTGAGGAAGAAGAGCACATGCTGTCCTCCCTGGTGTCCAGCTCAGTTTTCTGACAGCAGGCACAGAGGGAGCTCAGCCAGGTCTCCAGTTTTCCCCTCGACTCAAAGGGAGGTCTGTCTCTGATGACAGAGGCAATTTCTACTTCCCAGTAAAGCTGGCTGTTAGTTATTGTAATTCATGCTCATTTTATACAGTGAGCCCTTGGGCAACAGTGGGTTCAGCAGTTTGCTCCTGAAATGATTGTGCTTGAAGTTAAAAATATCTCAGTTTAATTCTAGAAATTCTTGCCCCCACCCCAGAATTGTGTCATGAATATTTTCACATATACAGGGAAGACCCATATACCCATCATTTAAGTTGTACGGTGCTGTATTTTCTTTATCATATATCTATCCACCTAAAACATTTACTTTTAAAAAATATATTATTTTTATTGATTTCAAAGAGGAAGGGAGAGAGAGAGCTAGAAACATCAATGATGAGAGAGAATCATTGATTGGCTGCCTCCTGCATGTCCCCACTGGGGATTGAGCCCTCAACTCAGGCATGTGCCCCTAACTGGAATTGAACCTGGGACCCTTCAGTCCACAGGCCAACGCTGTATCCACTGAGCCAAACCAGCTAAGGCAAACATTTACGTTTTAAGAATCTTTTTTATTGTGGTAAAATACACATAACAAAAATTTCCATTGTAATCATTTTTATTGTATATAAAATTTTTCTTCAATTTTCTGTGTTGGATATTTATATTATTTTCAAAAATTTTTGATACTATATGTAATGGTGTAGTTAGTATCTTTGTATATAAATCTTTGTGCACATCTCAGATTTGGTCTCTATTCTTAGACCTTCGTTGGTACCTGTCTGTCTGTGTTATTTAAGTCCATGAGCTGAATGTTTTTTTCTTGCCTCCTTTGCCAACAGGTTGGTCAAAGTCACTCTGTATGGATCTCAGATAAAACTGTACAACATTGAAACTGCTGTGCCATCAGTATTGAAACCGGATCTCATTGATGTGTAAGTACAGAGTAGATGTTTGTGTTCTCAGGAAGTGTCCTCCAGCCCCAAATCATTTTATAGATAAAAAGCAAGTAGTGCCTGCCGTGAAGAGGAGTGAAACTCCCACTTCCAGACCTAGAAGAGAGAAAGGTTGTTTGATTGTATGTATCATGGGGGCAGGGGTGGTGGGAGTAAGAGGGCTTCATCCAGCAGATGCGAGCTGGGAGTAGGGGCTAGGGGTAAGCATTCCAGGTGGAAAGAATAGCACAAGCCAACACAGTGTTGGGGAGTCACAGTTAGGAGGTGGCTAGCAGTTTGTGTGGTGGGAGATGAGGCTAATAGGTACGTTGGGACTAAAGTGGAAACACCTGGAATGCCACTAATCTCCTGTGGAACAGTAGCTGAAACCAGTGTACAGAGGAGTTCCTTGGGGAACACATTGCTTCAGAGACTGATGTCAGAAGACGGCATAGGCTTGGGTATCTGCATGTTACACAAGGACTTCGGGGAATTTTGAAACAGGACATCCATGGGCCACACTATGAGACACTTTATAGATGGTGTGAAGCCATTAGGAAAGTGACACATAGAAGTGACAGAGCAACGATTTGCAGCCTTTTTCATCTCATGGCACATATAAACATTACTAAAGCTACTGAAATGTTGCCTATCTGACAAAAAAAGATGTTGTGTTGGCTGTTGTCTTTTTTTTTTTTTTTATAATCTAAAGGAAAAGAGGTCAGTGCCCCTGATTAAATAGTCAGATGTTGCCTGTTTTAGAAATCCTTTCGGCATATTGGTTGAAAATCACTGGGATAGAGGAATGGGGACAAGAGATGGGCCACATCGCAGAGATCACATTGCTCTGAAGGCTTATTCTAGACTGGAGCAGGGACTGGCAAATGATGGCTGGTGCCAGATCCGGCCCACTACCAGCTTTTGTAAGTAAAGTTTTATTGGCACACAGCCATGCCCATCCATTTACATATTGTCTGTGGCTTCTTTTTCATTTCAGTGGCAGAATTGAATAGCTGTGAACAGTGTATAAGTAAAGGCCTGCAAAGCCTAAAATATTTATAATGGATTTTAGAGAAAAAGTTTACTGACCCCTGTTCTAGAACATTCTTGAGCTGCATATTAGCTAAATGACAGAAAGAGAATATTTTTTACTATGGTAGGTTTACATTTTTTAAAATATTGCTTTCCTTTTTGAGAATTTAAAGAAAGCTGTGAAGTTTCTCCTGAGAAAGACACTAACTTCATAAACACAGTACCTTGTAGACAATTTCAGAAGTTGCAAGTCCCTTCCTTCAGTTTCTGAGAGCTCTACAAATCTGATAGATTGGCTGAAATTTTCAGACTCAAAAGGCAGCCCTGATGTCCTCCTCCTTACTTTTGGTACTCAGAACTTAAGTAAAGGGATCCATGGATTCTAATACAAAATAACTACCTCTGTTTTCTCTTTTTTGTTTTGTTATATGTTTTTATTGATTTCAGAAAGAGGAACGGAGAGGGAGAGAGAGATAGATACATCAATAACAAGAGAATCATTGATTGGCTGCCTCCGGAACCGTCCCCCCTTATTGGGGATTGAGCCCACAATCCAGGCATGTGCCCTGATCGAGAATCGAACTGTGACCTTCTAGCTCATAGGTCAACTCTTAACTACTGAGCCACTATGGCCAGGCCTCAATACCTGTATTTTCTTACATTAAGGTACTTAGTACCTGCAAGAGGAAAATAAAACAAACTCTTATGCTCCTAAGCTAGACTCATCAATTATAAATGTTTGCCACATTTGCCCTTGTTACTTGTGCTTTCTCTCTGTGTACACATATGCACACATACATTTTGTGTGTGATCTATTTGAAAATAAATTGCAGACAAATATGTCACTTCACCAAGAAGTCCTTTCGCACGTGTCTCCTAGTAACAAGGACATTCTTTTACATAACCATACTACTACTAGAGGCTCAGTCCACAGAATTCATGCATGGGTATGGTCGCTAGGTCTGGCCTGTGATCAGGGCCATGTTCCTGCTCCCTGCCACCACCCACCTCCAGTTCCCCAGGTGATCGGAGCTTGCCTGCCAGGGGAGGGACCAAGAGGTCAGCCATTCTCGCCCACTCGCTGGCTTCACCACTGCTGTGGATTGCCCTCTGTGTGTGGAGTGATGGGCAGGGTGGGAGCCTTGGCCTGGTGCTGTCTGCGTCCCCTGCCACCCACCCCTGGTTCCCCATTTGCCATTGGGTGATGGGAGCCCACCGGCCGGGGAAAGGGATCAATAGGTGGTCAGTGCGCCTCATAGTGACTGGTCAAGCAGTTGTTCTGGTCCTTCCACTGTTAGGGTCATTTGCATATTACCCTTTTGTTATATAGGATTATCAACAGTCAAAAACTGTCATGGATATAGCAATATTGTGTAGTATTTTTGAAAGAGAGAATACATAGGCATATACATATATATGTGTATATATATTTCATATTCAAATTTCCCCACTTGTCCCAGGAATGTCCTTTCCTTTTTTCTTTTTATTTAAAACCTAACTAGTTATGAATCACAGATTAAATTTGTCTTTTATAATCTAGAACACTTCTCCCCAATTGTTCATGTTGCAGGGAAGAGAAATGAAAAGAGGCAGGGAGAGAGGGAGAGACCTTTTGGTGATTCAGCCCTTAAAATTTATTTTTTAAAGCAAATCTTAAAAATCTGGTTTTGTCCAGTTGTTTTTCCACTGTAGTATTAGATTGAGGTCAAAGTTTTTAGCAAGAATATTACGTAGGTCGTGGTGTGTCCTTCTTGTGTCTTGTCTGGAGGTCGTTGAGGTCAATTTGCCCTGTAATTGTTGATGCTAGGCATGATTTTTAAAATGGCTTTGTCCTAGTGCTGTCCGTTGAAAGATCCTAGTAGCAATGAGCCCCAGTAGCAATGCTACTACTAGTATCCAGGCTCTTGGTTTCTAAGGTACATTCTCCATTAAAAGGAACCAGAGCTCCTTGGAGAAATGTTTCAAGTTTGGGGCAGGATGATCCTAGAAAATCTTACTACGTCAGTAAGGAGGGATTGCTCAGTGAATGTCAGGAACGTAGGAGAGGGAAACAGGGACTAGCTTGAAAGGATTTTCCCCAGTGAGACTTGATAATTTGATCATCAAGAAAGAATAAGATGATAATAGATTATAACCTTGAATGTAAGAATTCATGCATCTATAGTGATTTAAAAAAAGATGGGGCCTGCGCCTGTTTGGCTCAGTGGATGGAGTGTCGGCCTGCGACCTGAAAGGTCCCAGGTTCGAGTCCGGTCAAGGGCACGTGCCCAGGTTGTGGGCTCGATCCCCATTGGGGGACTTGCAGGAGGCAGCCAATCAGTGATTCTCTCTCTCTCTCATCATGAATGATTCTCTCTCTCCCTCTTCCTTCCTCTCTGAAATCAATAAAAATGTATTGAAAAAAATTTTTTTAAAGATGGGGAGGGAAAGCTGTTTTTTACAGAAGAATGCCAGCTAATGAACAGGAAAAGAAAGATAGAATTAGAAAAATTAGAACTAGAGTTGTCTCCTAGCCAGATAGAACATATGATCTGATGGAAACTCTTAGGTCAAACTTACTTACTAAGTTCTAATACATGGTAGTTGTCTGCACCTTGTTGTGTAGCTATGGATGTTACATTTTCACTACTTCCCAAAGTCAGCACATTATCACTTAAGTTCTTTGGTTCTGTTTTTTTATCATTCTCCCAGGGATGCTCACATGTGTCACAAAAGATTAAATAAGATCTGATAGACATTCACTAACTGCCTTTTGTATTCTGGGCATTGATGGCAATATTTATTGATTTTTTACAGAGAAGGAGGGAGAGGGATAGAGAGTTAGAAACATCGATGAGAGAGAAACATCCATCAGCTGCCTCCTGCACACTCCCCACTGGGGATGTGCCCGCAACCAAGGTACATCCCCTTGGCCGGAATCGAACCTGGGACCCTTGAGTCCACAAGCCAACGCTCTATCCGCTAAGCCAAACCAGTTAGGGCTGATGGCAATATTTAGATGATGAGTTTTAATTTTAGGTTTGATAGCAGCAAGTAAGTGATTTCCATACGGTTGGACAGATCCTGGAGCAGTAAATGCAGTGGATGGAAATTTTACTTCCTATGGAAATACTTAATGCTAATATACTTGACTTTAACCTTTAAGATCGCCTCTTCTCTTCTTTTTGCAGGCATGCCCAGTCCCTGGCCGCCCTGCAGGCATACTCTCACTGGTTAGCACAGTATTGCAGTGAAGCGCATCGGCAGAACACCCAGCAGTTTGTCACGCTCATCTCCACTACCATGGATGCAGTCACACCTCTAATCAGCACCAAGGTCTGGAAACAGCGAAGGCTACACCTGTTAGCTACCTGAGTCTATCTTGTCCATGTACCCATTTATTATCCAATCAAAATACCACATAGCAGTAGACTCATCATTCTTCCACCGAAATATAACTACATGCCATTTCATATTCCTTTTTAGTTGTAAACCACTTAATGCAAATATAATTTTATATTTTTAGTTCTCTAAGTCCTTCATGAACACATGCTTATTGTGAAAAAGTAAAATATGGTTCAAATTTATAGACTGAATTGTGAAGGTACTCTTTAATCTCTTCCTCCAAAACATTTCCCTTTCCCCAGTAAGCACTGTCCATGGTTGTGTATCCTTCAGACATGTTTCTTTTTACATATACAAGTGAAAGTCTGTATTTAGCTGGAGATGTAGCTGCTTTTGCTTAACAGTATGCTTTGGAAACTTTTATATGTGTAAAGCAGCTTCAGCTTTTCAAACTGCCCTGTGTTTTGTAGTGGGGATAGATTATAATTTCCTTATTGATGGAAATTATATCCTTGTAGGATCGGTTGCTGCAAGTCGAATTGCTGGGTTGAAGGTTATATCCATGTGAACTTTGACAGGTTCTATTAAGTTGTTCTACAACAAGACCAGGTGGTTTTATTCATACATAACATTCTCTACCACTATTAATAGGATAATCTATTATTTTCCATACATTTCTGTTGTGTTTATGATTTTAATTTGTAAAAAATACCCCACACAGGGTATGTTTCATAATTTAGCCATTGCTGGACTTTTGATAGCTGTCATTTTTTTTTAGATATTTTTTTAAATTTTTTTATTGATTTCAGAGAGGAAGGGAGAGGGGAGAGAGAGAACCATCAGTGATGAAAGAGAATCATTAATTGGCTGTCTCCTGCATGCCCCCTATTGGGGATTGAGCCTGTAACTCTGGCATGTGCCCTTGGCTGGAATTGAACCCAGGACCCTTCAGCCCGCAGGTTGAAGCTCTATCCACTGAGCCAAACCAGCTAGGGCTGATAAGACGCCATTTACAAATACTTCTGAAAAGTGTGTATTTATGAATGTAACTTTTTTTTAAGGTAATTTCCTTAGAATAAGTGGGATTATAGCGTTAAAGTTTTTGTGCTTTTAGGAAATTATAGTAATACTAGAGGCCCAGTGCACGAAAATTCATGCATTTGGGGGTGGGGGTCCCTCAGCCCGGCCTATACCCTCACGTAGTCCAGAACCCTCGGGAGATGTCCATCTGCCGGTTTAGGCCCACTCCCCTGGGGATTGAGCCTAAGCTGACAGTCAGACATCTCTCTGGCAGTCTGGGGTTCTTGGGGGATGTCTGACTAATGACTTAGGCCTGGGCCTAAGTCATTAGTCAGACATCCTTAGCACTGCTGTGGAAGCGTGAGAGGTTTCTGCCACCACTGCTGCGCTGGCCAGCCATAAGCCAGCTTCTGGCTAAGTGGTGTTCCCCCTGTGGAAGCGCTCTGACCTCCAGGAGGTAACTCCTGCATTGAGCATCTGCCCCCTGGTGGTCAGTGCTTGTCATAGTGACTGGTTGTTCTACTGTTAGAGTCAATTTGTATATTACCCTTTCATCTATAGGATTTATTTCCTAAACATTCTATGTGCCCTTGACTCTCGTGTGTGCGGTTTTCACCCTAGTCTTATCAGCGTTAGGTCTTGTCTTCAAAAAGTTTTCCCTTTTGTTAATTTGAAAAATACCATTATGGTACTTGAATCAAATTTTTGATTGGCCTGTTGAGGTAAAGGAAGTAGGAGAGCCTGGCATGATAGATGAAGTGCAAAGATGGGGGTGGAGAAAGATCTTGGCTTGGTTGGAACAAGAGGAGTGAGATGAATAGTCTGCAGTTGTTTGAATGAAATGCCAAGGAGTTTGCCATGAGATTTAAGAGTTGGTAGTGAACAAATGGTTCCCTGAGTTCAAAGATGCCAGTGACTATGAACAGGAGGAACTGGAGATGGTGATCCTAGCTGGAATGCAGGAGCTGTGGACATGGTAAAGAAGATGCCTTTTTAAAAAAAAAAAAAGAAAAAAAAGAATGTTACTGGAATTTCTTCTTTTTAAAAAAAATCTATTTTTATTGGTTTTCAGAGAAGAAGGAAGAGTGAAAGAGAGATAGAAACATCAATGATGAAAGAGAATCATTGATCAGCTTTCTCTTGCATGCCCCTACTGGGGATCAAACCCGCAATCTGGGCATGTGCCCTTGACTAGAATTGAACCGGGACCTTTAACTCTGCAGACCGTCATTCTGTCCACTGAGCCGAAGCAGCTGGGGCAAGAAGATGCCTTTGTGATGGGCATCAGCCTAAGAAAACTCCTTTGAGACAGAGCCTATGTGATACGATTTGGCAGCCAAGACCTATATTGTGGCTGCCTCATCAATATTCTTCTAATACAATCTCAGGGGATACAGTGAGCTGCCATGTCCTCTTCCCTCTTCAGGTCCAAGATAAGCTGCTGCTATCTGCGTGCCACCTGCTAGTTTCACTGGCCACCACTGTGAGGCCCATCTTTCTGATCAGCATCCCTGCAGTGCAGAAAGTGTTCAACAGAATCACCGATGCCTCTGCTCAGCGACTTGTTGACAAGGTGAGGCCTGGGGTTACCCTGGAGTCACCGGAGTGGTACGGCTCAGCCGCAGGGAGTCTGGCCATTCTCTCTGCACACGGAGCTTACAGGCGAGGCCCCCACAGACAGCTTTCTTACACACGCGGCACGGACGCAGCCTCCGTGCTCTCTTGTCACATCCTCCCCATCATGGCAGTCAGTGTGTGGATCCAGACAGAAGAAGTTCCTCCAAGGAACAGTGCTGGTGCTGCTTTTTTTTTTTTTTAACTTATTTATTGACATGAGGCTTATGCTGCTTTGAGAGCTAGTGATTTTGCTGGTGTTGTGAGAGCCTTTGCATTCATTGGGTTTAAATAGTCTGTTTTTATTGTTACGTTTGTTTTCTGAGAGTTGAGATGCCTCCGATAAGTATATTTTCTTAAAGTCCTAGGAAGCTCAGGTTAGACGTGTAGAAACAAAAAAACAGGACTAGAGTCAGAGGGGTGGTGGTCACAGCAGTTAGATAAGAGCACCCAAATGTGAACGAGTCGCTTCAGACCAGCACCCTCTTACTAGTAATAGCCTGCTCCGAGCAGTGCCGCCGAGGGTGTCAGAGGCCAGCAGCAGAGAGACTGGTGAGATCCAGGGTCTGGGACGTCTCCCTCCATGATGCTTCCAGGACCAGCAGTAATTATTTTTATTATTATTTTTTAAGTATTTTTTTATTGATTTCAGAGAGGAAAGGAGAAGGAGAGATAGAAACATCAATGATAAGAGAATCATTGATTGTCTGCTTCCTGCACGCCCCCTACTGGGGATCGAGACTGCAACCTGGCCATGTGCCCTTTGAACCAGGGACCCTTCAGTCTGTAAGCTGATGCCCTATTCACTGAGCCAGACCGACTAGGGCCAGCAGTAATTATTGAGACTGGCTGGCCTTCGGCTGTGCTAGACCCACAATTGGTATTACTGCTTCACTTTCTTTTCCTCCCTGGGTTTCCTCAGAGTTAGACCATAGCCCCAGGTTCAGGTTATAAGAAAGGAGCCTGGAGCCTGAGCTCAGTGTGTGTGTAGTGGGTGCTAAAGACTGTTGCTCTTGAACTTGTCATCGTGGATGCCTTTGGGGTTTCTTCCAGGCTCAGGTGTTGGTGTGCCGAGCCCTCTCCAACATCCTGCTGCTTCCGTGCCCAAACCTCTCAGAGAGTGAGCAGCAGTGGCCCATGCGCTCCGTCAACCATGCCAACCTCATCTTCGCACTCTCCCGGGACTATCGCAACCTGAAACCCAGTGCTGTCGCCGCTCAGAGGAAGATGCCCCTGGATGATAGTAAGTGGCCCCTGGGCAGGGACATGGCAGGGAGAGCGGTAGGTAGGGCAGGCATTGTCCTTCCTTTGAGGCAGATGGGACTTGCACTTGGAGGGTGTATTCAGTGAACTACCAGCTGGACCTGTTTCCTGAATGCAGGATGCCCTTTCTCTCTCTTTAAAGAAAAGAAAAAAAGTTTTTTATTGATTTCAGAGAAGAAAGGAGAGGGAGAGAGAGAGAGAGAGAAACATCAGTGATGAGAGAGAATCACCGATTGGCTGCCTCCTGCTCACCCCCTACTGGGGATCGAGCTGGGAACCCACGATGTGCCCTGATGGGGAATTGAACCATGACCTCCTGGTTCATAGGTCAATGTTCAACCACTGAGCCACAGCAGCTGGGTCCCTTCTCTTGTTTAAAATGTAAAAAATAAGGAAAATGTTTATTGAAGGACTGTGGCTAAAAAAAAAATCCTGCAGTATATTAATCCATTTCAGATAGTTGGATAAGCAAGCAGGACAATTCACCTATACACACTGGGGGAAAAGAGTTTAAGAATTATTTGAAACTCTCTTTAACCTTTCTCCAAATATTTCAGAAGCTTTGAAAAAGCTTGGTATCTTTACAAATGGCACTTTTAGTTGATTGTTTATATTAAAGTGGCAGAAGAATATGAATCAAGAGAACTCAATAGTTTCAGTAGAAGGTATCAGATTTTTCTGAAAAATCTTCCTGAAATAATTCCTTAAAAATGCAGTCTGTTTTCACAATAAGAAAACAATGGGACATTATTTTTTTATTATTTAATATATTTTATTGATTTTTTACAGAGAGAGGAAGAGGGAGGGATAGAGAGTTAGAAACATAATCAGCTGCCTCCTGCATACCCACTATGGGGGATGTGCCCACAACCAAGGTACATGCCCTTGACCGGAATCGAACCTGGGACCTTTCAGTCCGCAGGCCGACGCTCTATTCACTGAGCCAAACCAATTAGGGCTGGGCAACATTATTTATAGAATGTTAACAAAAATGCTGTGTGAAATGTTAGAAATGATAAACACTCAATGTTTAAAAAGATTACTTTTATAATTCGGAACACTAACATGTTCATTGTTCAAAAATATTAGGGGGTGGGGAGGCAATGGGGGGCTAAGGACACATATGTAATACCTTAATCAAGAAATAAAAAAATATTAGAAGAATGTAAGGTAGAAAAGAAAAACTCTAAAATCTCACCAGTTTTAGTACTTTACAAAGTAACCATTTTAAATAGCTTGTTGGATGAATGAGTGATTACTGAGGGCACACTGCATAAAGGCTTGACTGCCTTAGCCACCTTCCATCAGCAAATCTCGGCTGTGCCAGCGCCATCTGTCAGCGTCTGGTATTTGTCTGATCTGAGTGTTTTACATTCATGTAATTCTCATGTCAGCCTTATGAGTTAGCACTGTGAATTATCCTGATTTTATCCAGGAGGAAACATAAGATATGGGAAGGTTAAGTAACTTGCTCAGGGTTACATACAGCTACTGTAGAACGGTGCGTTACGAAGTTTATTAGTCTTCCTTTTTTACTTCACCTTACATCTTACACCAGTCAGCATGGGCTGGGTTGTGCTATGTGTGAGAAATAATCCCCAAAGCTTAGTGGCTTACTGCAGGCAACCACTTATTTCTTGTTAATTCCACGTGTCCAGCGTAGGTCAGGGTTGGGAAGGTTCTGCTCATTCTAGTCACTCAAGAACCCAGGGTCCATTTCAGTTTGTGGTTACACTGGGAAGGGCTCTTGCTTAGAAGTTACACTTATTTCCACTCATTTTATTGGCTAGGACATATGGTTATGTGCCCATGGTTCACATAGTGGGTGGAAAGTGTGATGCCACCGTGTGCTGGAAATATTTGCTGAATAGGTTCAATGATTTCCACAGTGAGCATAATTAAAAACATAGTTAGCATTTGTGGCATGTCTACTGTGTGCCAGGTGTAGGCTTCATATACATTATTTCGTTTAGTCTTCCCTATAGTCCTGTGGGTATATAGCTTATTATCACCCTTCTCCAAGTGACAAAATGAAGGCCTGGAAAGGTTGTTCTAGCTCAACTTTATACTTTGAAAATTTTCCTAACCTACAGGACAGTTGAAAAAATAAGAAAATGAACATTTGTGTATCTTTCACCAGGATTCACCAATTGTTAATATTTTGCCACATTTGTGTTCTTCACTCACACATTTTTTAACTGAGTAAAAAGAAAAAGTTTGTGTGAGTAAGCTGCAGACATTTGGCACTTTATTCCTGAATATTTAAACTTCATTTTTGAGAACAGGATATTCTCATATATAACCAAAACACCATTAACACAACCAAGCTGTGCAACATTGTTATAATAATGTCACCTATATTATAGATGTCCACATTTTCCCTAGTCATTACCAAAACATCCTGTGCTGCTTTTTAAAAATCCAGGATCCAATCAAGGATCATGTGTTGTATTTGGCTGCCACACCTCTTTAGTCTCTCTTAATATAGAAAAGCGTTCTTGCTTTTTTCTTTTTCATGACATTGACATGTTTGAAGAGTCCAGGCCTGTTGTTTTGGTGAAATATGTATAATCTTGTTCTGATTGCTTCCAGCCATTTTTGGCAGAAATACGGTGATACGGGGTTCTTATTGCATTGCTTCAGGCCAAGCATGTCAAACTCAAAGGCTAACATGGGCCAAAAAAATAAGGTTTAAGTTTATGTGGGCTGCAAAAAAACAAAAGCTTCAATTATCATAAAAACATAGGTTTATTTCAATAGAGACATGCTGAATAAATACAAAGGGCTGAAATAAATGAGTCATCATTAACATAAAATAATAGAACATTTTAATAAAATGCACCAATTAATAAGCACAACCCAAATAATCCTATTTTTCTTGTTCTCCGAAAGCGAAATATTTCCTGTTGCGCACACTAAACAAATCAGTCAAAACTAATATCGTGGCAATTGGCTGCTAAAATATTTGCTGCTAGTATTAGTGAAAAGAAATGGTACACCTGCACATAAGGCGCATGAGGGAAAGGAATGCAACATGATTATAGTAATCAGTCATTAGTGAACATTGTAGTTTGTTATTAATAATTATGTATAACAGGATATTGTAAAAATTAAGTTAAGAAATTTTTATTAAAATGTTTCTTACATACCGTTATATTAGCTGGGCTGCAAAAATATTTCTTGTGGGCTGCATGCGTCCCGCTGCGAGTTTGACATGCTTGCTTTAGGCACTGCCTGCCAGTCTCCTATAAATGTGCCCTCCCACCCCGCCCCACATGGCAAGTGTAGGTTCCTCAGGATCAAAGAGGAGTTGGGGATGAAGTCAGATGGGTCTGCATGGCTCCAGACCCTTGCTCTTTTCCACATTGCCATCTCTTCTAGAAAGGATTGTGGTTTTTTTGTTTTGTTTTTAAATAAATCTTTATTGTTCAGATTATTATAGTTGTTCCTCTTTTTCTCCCCATAGCTCTCCTCCACCGGGTCCCCACCCCCTCCCTTGTGCCCCCCCCCCCCCCCCCCCCCCCCCCCCCCCCCCCCCGCCCCCACTGTCTTCGTCCATAGGTGTATGATTTTTGTCCAATCTCTTCCAACACCCACCACACTCCCTTCCCCCTGAGAATTGTCAGTCCATTCCCTTTCTATGCCCCTGATTCTATTCTATTCACCAGTTTATTCTGGTCGTCAGATTTTTTATTCACTTGATTTTTAGGTTCACTTGTTGATAGATACGTATTTGTTGTCACCTTATTGTTTATAATTTTTATCTTTTTTCTTCTTCTTCCTTTTCTTAAAGAATACCTTTCAGCATTTCATGTAATCCTGGTTTGGTGGTGATGAATTCCTTTAGCTTTTTCTTGTCTGTGAAGCTCTTTATCTGACCATCAATTTTACATGATAGTTTTGCTGGGTAGAGTAATTTTGGTTGTAGGTTCTTGCTATTCATCACTTTGAATATTTCTTGCCACTCCCTTCTGGCCTGCATGGTTTCTGTTGAGAAATCAGCTGACCATTTATGGGTACTCCCTTTTTGGTAACTAACTGTTTTTCTCTAGTGGCTTTTAAGATTCTCTCTTTGTCTTTTGCCCTTGGCATTTTAATTATGATGTGTCTTGGTGTGATCATCTTTGGATTCCTTTTGTTTAGGGTTCTCTGTGCTTCTTGGACTTGGAAGTCCATTTCTTTCACCAGGTAGGGGAAGTTTTCTGTAATTATTTCTTCAAATAGGCTTTCAATATCTTGCTCTCTTCTTCTAGCACCCCTATAATTCAGGTGTTGGTATGCTTGAAGTTGTCCCAGAGGCTCCTTACACTATCTTCATATTTTTGGATTCTTTTTCCCTTTTTCCCTTTTGCTTTTCCAGTTGGGTGTTTTTTGTTTCTTTGTATTTCAAATCTTTGACTTGATTCTTGGGATCCTCTATTCTGCTGTTGGATCTCTGTATATTATTCTTTATTTCAGTCAGTGTATGCTTAATTTATAATTGGTCCTTTTTCATATCCTGAGGGACTCACTATATTTCTCGGGGGTTTCTAGAAGATTCTTGAGTAGCCTTTTAACTGTGGTTTTGAACTCTATATTTATTAGTTTGCTTTCCTCAATTTTTTTCATTTGTGACCTGTTTCTTTGTCTCCACATTTTGGCTGCTTTCCTGTGTTGATAGAGTGGCTTTGTGTGCTAGGTATCTTACAGGGCCCAGTGGCTCAGCCTCCCTAATTACTTTGAGGTGGACACTCTTGATGCACCCCTTTGTGGGCTCTGTGCACAGTCTTGGTATAGTTAAGCCTTGATTGCTGTTGGTATCACTGGTAGGAATTGAACTCCAGGTCAATTTGCTGTGAGAACCAGTTGTGTTTACAATGAAAGAACTTCTATGCTGGAGACACCCATATGGGGCAGGCCTTGCTTCAGTGAGGCTTTGGTGCTCACTGAGTCTGACCTCTGAATGTGTCTCTTCTGGATGTGAAGAGTTGTAATCTGCATGGTCTCCCTCTGACCACTGGGTAGACTGGCTCTTGGATCTCCCCAATTGCAATTGGGGATAAGCAAACTATAGTTGCCTGAGGCCACCCAGCAGGAGCTACAGAGAGATCTGCAGATTCCTCCTCTTTGTTTGGGGTTTGGAGGTGCCCAGATGAGATGCAGCTGTGAAGTAATGCAGGCTGCTGACTAGCCTTAGGCTGAGCTTCTCTGACTCAGCAGTGGTTGCCCATCCTGCGGCCAGTGCAGGAACAAACGCTGCAAACACCTCTGCAAGAAAGTCGCCCTCACGAGAAAGTCGCCCTCACGTTCTGGCCCCATGCCAAACAGTACAGTTTCTCTTCATATGAGGGTGGGTCCCCAAATTCTCCCCTGGAACTGGAGTTCAGAGCAGTTGAGAGCTTGTATCTCCCTCCTAGTTGAAAAAGAACAGCGTACCCAGCTGCCAGCCCCTTTTGCGCACTCCTCTGTACCTCTGCTCTTCCACGCCTCTGCATCTCCTGCTGGACTCAGTGCGCTTTTCTCTTTCCTTCTAGTTGTAGAATTCCACTCAGCCAGCCTTCCCGTGGTTCTGGATGATATTCGTTTTGTCTTTTAGTTGTAGTTTAATGTGGTTGTGCACGGCAGCAGTTCAGGTGTTTACCTATGCCGCCATCTTGGTTGTCTCTCTAGAAAGGATTGTTTGTAATTGCTTTATAATATCCTAGCCTATGAAGTTCCACAGGTTACGTACCTGTTCTATCACAGTATATTTAATGATGCTTTCAGTTTTTTACTTGCACATTTTTGGAAATAAATCTGGGTTCTTACTTCAATTTCTTTACACATCAGAGGATCCGATTTGGGTTTCTTGACTGTTGGACTTTTCTCCTAAATAGCTTTCCTTTTCCTTATGTATTCTTGGGGAAATGTCTGTCCCAAGGGCAGTTTCCTGGCTTGGTAAAAGTCCCTGTGCTGGTTATGAATGATTCGCTCCTTGATCAGTGCTGTGAGTGTGCCTTTTGTTTGCTTTCCAAACTGCCTTTACTGGGCCAGGTCATTATCTTCTAATGTGCTCAGTCCTGTGAGGGAAGTGGTATCTGTCCCCATCTTCAGATGAGGAAACTGAGACTCGGAATCTAGGAGTCAGGATTCACACCCAATTTCATCCCTCTCCAGAGCATGGACTCTGGAAGCTTCTTCAGTCCCCAGAGGCTCGTGAGTTCGGGGGTCAGGGCGATCCAGAGAGCATGGCCAGGTGCAGGGCGGCTCTGGCAATTTAGCCCGGAGCTGTGCCAAGGCGGAGGCTGCCAAGCTCGGGCTGAGCCAAGTGGGCTTCTTGGGGAAGCAGTATCTAGGGGATGAGCACCCCATTAGTGCTGGGGGATGATGACAGCATTTCTCTCCTGTACCTTCTGAGATGCCAGACACGTTGCCAGGATTATCCTGAACCTTGTCTGTGATCATCACAGTAACCTTGCAGAGCGGAGGGCGGGGTGGGGGCGAGGAGTGATGGCTATCCTCAGTGTAGGACAAAGATCCGGCCTGCGTGTGTAGCCATCTAGTGATCATCTGCCTTTTATATTCAGAATCCTCTGGCCCTCTCTCTTTCTTCTGAACTCTTGCCTGTATGCTAGCAGGTCACTTGCTGTTTCCCCGTGCACTGTATGCAGTCATCCAGTGAACTCACACCTTATGGTATTGTTAGACATATATGTTGTCAGCAACAT